>LGRX02000336.1:0-55411 GCA_001247695.2 Cymbomonas tetramitiformis
TTGAAGAAGTTTTGGAGGTCACAGGAGTTCTGCACACCACCATGTCGGTGTGCCTCCAGAGTGAGCAAGAGGTCAATCGACAGTACCAAAGTAGCCAGCGGTGGCCTCACGGAAGTCCATCCCATAATAGGAAGTAAAGTAACCAGCTCCATAATAGTGCTCCGCATCAAGAGGACCGCTCTCATGTAAGGCCATGCCGTAGTAGAATGCCATGTCAATACCCAAATCCGCTTGAGCCAAATCCTGAAATGCTAAAAAACTCAAAGTGTCAGGAGGCTCGGGCGGCTGAAGCTGTGGCAAACCGCCAGCTAACAAGAGATCCCGAGCTGGCATCACCGAGTCAACAAAATCATTCGTAGAGTAAAATGACGGAGTTTCCCAATCGAGATCACCACCAGGCGAAGGCATCTCCGTAGCCGGTGCACATGCCGACACAGCGGGAGCTGCGGACGCCGAAGCAGATACACCTGCAAAAGAAATGCACAACAGAGAGAGCACCGCGAGAGCGCCGATCGCCGGAGTGCCAAAGCCGAAAGGCGGCACACCGCATCCGACAGCACCGGACGGAGCCCGCGGCTTCACCGCGAAAGTACCGTCGGCATAATCCTCGTAGTCGTCCGTGTCATAGCCTGTCAGGTCAGAGGGGTGGACGGCGGCGTGATTCACCGTCTGCACGAAGCCTCCGAACTCACCGCATGTCGCCTCTGTGGTGGTTACCCGCGCCGATTGAACTGGCGCGGGCCGTACATCCTTCGCCTGCGAAACAGGCATAGCAGGGGCCGGCACGGCGGACGCCGATACCGCCGCACCACCTGCCGGAACCTGCCCCTTCGGTGTGATCCCCGCCGCAGCGGCAGGGCCACACACCAAAGCCGACGCATGCTCCCCAACCGCACTCCCAGGAACAAAGGATGCGTGAGTGTAATGTACCTTTTCTTGGGCGGCCTGAACCTCAGAGGTGAGGGCATCAAGCCGCCGCAAGATGTCCTCGTCGTCGGTCCCGCCAGAAGGCGGAGGCGGCACGCTGAATCCGTAGGCCGCCACGTCGATCCCCCCGACGCCGTCCGCGGAGAGCACCGCGGGCGGACCATACGCCAACGCCGCATGCGAGAAGGCCTCCGGTCCACTGTCCGCCGCGTCCTGGAAGACCTGCACGAGTGCCAATGCGTGCAGGCCCTCCGCGTCCTCCTGCTCAATGGGAATGCAGAAAGCCGCGGCCGTGGCCGGTGAGTGTTGGCGACCGCCAAGCGGGCAGTCGCGATACGGGTGATACACCTCTCCCTTACCGGCCTTGCGGCAGCGGTGGCACAGCGGCTTGGCCTTCATGCTGGCGCGGTCGAAGCCGACCGCGGGGGGGTTGCCTGCACCCACGCGAAACCCCCTCGGATGCTGCTTCCCCCGATGCTGCGGCTGCGGCTGCTGCCCCCCGCCCGCACGGCCACCTCGCACCAAGGCCTTCAAGGCCGCAATCTCCTCGAGCAGAACGGCGTACTCAGACGACGTGATAAGCGCAGAGGGCTTACCGCCCGTCCCCAGTGTCTGCTTCTCACGCGCCGACGCCCCCTCGTCCGACTGCGCCCATGCCTGGAAGATGGCCACGACGAGAGCCTGCAGCGAGCGGAGAGTGACTCCGCCGAGGTCACCCGCAAGCGGATAACGCACCTTCACCGCCGCGTAGAAGATCGGGTCGAGGCGGTTGTAGAGTGACAGCTTACGGGTCTCGTCGGTGGGCTGCCAGTCAGGAGCGCGGTTATCCCGCACCAGACGTTGCTCACGAGCCAAGATCGGCTGCGGGTCAACGCCTGCGGGATAACGAAGCGCCGCATGCTCCTGCTGGTGGCTCTCGCGAAGGACTGTCGGCACGCTCCCCTTGATGATGTCGATGAGGGCACGACGTCCATCTCGGTCAGCCGAAGAGTCCGTACCCCGAAGCCAGGTGTCGGCCACAGAGTTCCGCTCCACGACGAGGGCCAAGACGTCATAGAGGAGCCCATTCACCTTCTCGATAACCAGAGAGGCGGGGTCGTCGAGGTCAAAGGGGGTCAAGTCCAGCCCAGCGGACTCAAACTCGGTCCGAAGCTGCACCACCAACTCGGAGAGACGGTCGGTGTCGTCAGTGCCACGATAATGATGTTTCTTGGAACCAAGGATATCCTCGCGGATACCCTTGGCCCAAGCCCGATGCAACCTCCCCTTGTAGACCACGTCAACAGCGGCGTGCTGGTCAACAAGATGTTTCCGCAACGCGACAGCGGTGTCGGAGTTGCTGGAAACAGCAGGGGGCACCACAGGTGGAGTGCTAGCGGTCGGAGTGTCCCGAACCGCATCCAAAAGCCGTATAGAGGCGTCCAGGTCGGAGTCCTTCAATAGGCGTTTACGAGCTCGTGTAGATGTCGCCATTCTTCTGAAAGCCAGAGAAAAGATGATGCGCGGTAGCACGCTTGGGCGTTGTGGCGGAAATGGAGGGATGACGTAACGGCAGAACGTGCGGAGCGGCGAAAAGAGCGTGGGGCACTTGCAAATGTCGATGTGGTCGAAGGCGTCCGGAGCACCAGCCCAAAATACGTAAACCAGCGGGATCAGGGCAGGTAAAACAACGTAAATGAACATTGCCACAACCGAGCAATAGCAACGCGCGGTGCCCATGACTCGCAGCCGCAAAAGACGTCTACCGTAAAATCATGTCCAAATCCTAGTCGCACCCAAACGCGCAAGTGCGCACCACCTCTTCAAGCGGCTGCTTAGCCAATCATGGCCAAGATAGCAAGTGGAATGAAAACGTGGATGGGGCCACGACCTACCGGAATATCCAAGTACACTAGATATCAGAAACTCCCGTACTCGTGTGGATAAACTGTATAGATAAATAAACCCTAAGCTAGATATACCCGGAACGGTCTCGGACGGTCTCGGAGTCTAGCCTACCTGTGACACAGCGTGTGTCACAGTACGAACCTACAGATCAGTCAGTAGTCCAGTGTTGGTCCTAGGGATCTGTCATAGGGGCCTGCACCGGGACTCCCAGTCAGGGCTGCCTATACAGATTTCAGCACATTTCACACAACCTAGCAAACCTCGAGATGCTGCTTTGATAGTAGTTCTTCTGACTGATTTCTTGTAGGCCTCATTGATCTTGAAGCGCCTATCGCGCACGGATGCGACTCCCATGGCTAATAGAACAATGCCGGAGTTTCACATGACCGCACGGAGCGGAGCGTTTACACGAATACACCCTACGCAAACACAAGAAGGCACACTCAAACAAAAAGCGAACCTGGGTATCAAAAACGAGGTTAATGTTCGAAAATTCAAAAAAAACATATGGTCCAGGCTCACCGTGAAGACCTATTCTGGCTCGCGGGCTCGGAAGAGACCAGACCTGCTGGAAACGTCGAGTTTTCAGAACATCGAATGTCGCAGGAGTAAAATGGGACAATGGGACAGAAATCTACAGTACAGAAGGTCGACGCTAAGCAAAGCCACAGCTTTCAGATTTCAGATTTCAGAAAAATGACAGCTTATGACATCGGGGATGACATCGGTGATATCGATGTGACACCGTGGGGATTAAAAGTTAATCCCCCGACATGTACGCATGACGGTTGAACATCCCTCGCCATAGCCATAAAGAAGACGTCGGGTCACGAATTCACGATGGCAGCTCTCGCGTCGTCCTTCAAGTTTTAAAAGTTAGACAAGTTCGAACATTGTGGAATCAAAAAAGTGCCGTACTTTCCAAATCATCATATAAATCGTGTGACTGCGGTAGGGAGCTGCACAGTTTATTCCCCCCCAGAGATTAGGCACTGGGAAGAAAAGATAAGGAAAGCCTGCACCCGCGGGTGGTGGCAGTTATAATATATTCCCGAGAACACTAGGATGGGGGAAGAAACTATTACCCGCCCAGGGTCTGCTGTTGCCGTGAACAAGCTGTCACAGGCAGAGTTTAACACTCGTTTTTCTACCGCGTGGCAGTCTACCCAAGAAGAAGTCAATAATCGATTCAAAGTCGGCCAAAAAGTAGAGGCGCTCTCTTCTTCGACGACGAAAGACGAATATGGGCTTTTCTATGTCGGTTCTATCACAAAAATCTCGGAAGATTCGTCCTTGGACGTCTTGTTTGAAGACGGATCGACGGAGGAGAATCTGTCCCCGTTTTTTGTGAGGTACGATAAATCGACCACAGCTAGTTTGCATATGGACGCTGCAATAATTCGTGTAAGTAAGGTTGCAAACCCCTATTGGGATGTTAAGCTGGCGGAATTTTACTGATGGCAGTATAAGATATTCTCTGAAGCGACTCTCTCGTTTCCCGAAACTTTTGATTTCCAAAGCACAGTGTCCTCTGAGTCCTTATGTGTGGCGTACTTTATTCTGACAACTGACACGATTGCAGCACTCGCCGCCTAATCATATTGATTTCACAGGCCTTTTGGACGCGAAGTTCTATACGAAAGCGGTGAGGTTATTGTCGTCGACGGCCACATCGCCCGGCAAGGTGGCCATTTGTCTTCTAGCTTACTTCCCCTTGCCATGCGCTATGTGACAACACACGTCGTGCTTTTTCATGTCAGGCGCGTGGCCTCACTGAGCGTCACCAAAGACTGTCAGAAGAAACTTAGTCCTGGTTATGTTAGTACTGTATTATGACGGGTCCCTGGCTTGATGTCACCTTCAGAAATCATCTTCTGCCCTCAGACGGTTGTCATACCGCGTGGTCAATAGCAGTGGTGCTAAAATTGATATTGCACGCAAGTTCTGTCTTCCCGTGCTCCTTCTGAAGACACGCGAGTGGGCAACGGCAGGCGTTGCGCGGCGTGCGCGGCTGTTATCTTTTAAGTCGAGTCCACAGTTGGTCCAGGTGAGACGTTTTCACGAAGCGGAGCGTTAGACGCGCGAGGCTGTGACCTTTTTTGTCTCCACACTCCCCTCTGCCTGTAATTTATTTCCCTTTCTGTCTGACACTTGATGCTAGCCCCTTCTGTATCCACGAGTTTGCTCCGCCTTCTTTCACGCATGTTCTGCTCGCTCGGTGCCCAGAGCGCCGTCATGCTCGACGAGGACGGCGCTCCTTGTCACCGGCAGATCCCTTTCGAGCAGCATCAAGTTCTCTGCCTGTCCCTCGTCATGGCTAAGGTATATACTCAACTATTGGCCCGTCCGGAGTTCACGCTTTGATACTCAGGCAGTCCTGTACGTCAAGGAGTGAAGCCCCGACTTACACAGCACACGCAGACGCCACGTGTCGTACAGTGTATTCATCCTCCTGCCCTTTGTTTCGTGGTCTCGCGAGAACTTCGCGCTAAGTAAGCTCGACCGAGTAGGATGGTGAGCTGACGTGCACTTGCAGGTTGACGATGCAAGTAAGAGATCGCGTTTCCTCATCATCGGCTCAGGTCTTTCCCTGTCTCTCACCCCCCTCGAAGTCACTGTTGCCCCTCGAAGATCTCGATCACAGCCCTCGTCCTATGCAGCGAAGCGATGCAACCTGTCACAAAAGCAGGTTCGTCACCTCAACTGTGGCCTCAACTGCAGAGCAGCACGATAGCCGGCAGGCAGACCGGCTGGACGTTCATAGAGAGGCCCCTGAGAGGCTCCAACCGGTGTGACGCCGGCGCACCAGGAGGAGGCACCTTGCCGATGGCGATGCACACGGTATTTCCAACGCTGGTCGATATGGACGTGGTGGAAATTTCCAAGGACGTGGTGAAGGCTTCCTCCCAGTTCTTCAAGGTGCAGGTGAACGACAACCTCCGCATACACACGCAGGTGAGCGACGAATTTTGCTTGGAAGCGCTAGTGTGCTTGTGGTGCCACCACGGCCAAGTCAACTGCGGTGTACGATCCCCTCGTGTATGTTGCCGCCGGCTTTCGGAGCAGCGTCTTCTTTCGCGGTGTTTGGAGCAGCACAATCTCTTTTACGACGACCGCTCGATGCCTCTTGCACGTGTTGCTTTACCCCTGTCGAGGAGCCTGTGCGTCCGCACGCCTGTACGCTGTGCAATACCGATGAGGTGTTTCTGCTGTTTCATCTGCCAGTTGCGCGGGCCATGTGCGGGGAAGTCACGTCTTGAGGGAGGAGAGCGTATAGGACGGTGCCCGCTTCTTGGAGACGTCCCGACCGGCGGCTTACGACGTACTCTTGCTGGACGCCGCGGATCCTGAGACGCCGGACTGCGGCGACTCGGAGGACGGGCTCGAGGTGCCCCCGCCGCAGTTCGTGGAGCCAGCTTTCCTCAAAGGCGCTGTGCGCCGCGCACTCACCTCGGACGGCATCTGTGTGTACAACGTCATCGCCGGTCGCTCCAAGCTTGTGCAGATCGCCCACCTGTTTGAGGAGCACTTCGCATCGGTGCGTAGTCCCACATCACCTGGAAGGGTGATCGTGAGCGCACACCCTCCGACCTACAAGGAGGGCGGGTCAACTCTGCCTGTCGTAGGCACTCCCACTTCCTTGTTCTCTGCCCATTTGCTTGTCTCCTGAGGGACGGCTTCCCCCCCACGAAGGGAGGCTTCCACTGGATCTTATGAAGGCCTTCCTCTGTAGCTCACATGTGTGTTACATTCTGCTCCAATTGCACCACATAACTGGAGAAGCAGATCGTTGATTTTGTGACCGAGTTTTTCCTCCCCCCGAGCAGGTGTATGTTCTGGGCACGGACCCGAACTACTTCTTCTGGGGTTTTGTGAAACCCAAGGTACACCCCTTAGCCTTGTGCTTATGAAGTTTTGTCAAAACCAAAGCACACCCCTCAGCTCCATACTTTTTGGTGCTGTACTGTAGGTAGACCCCTCAGCTGTTGACCTATCAGCGCAAGGCATGCGACGCGGTATACCGGGCTTGTAGGAGTTCTCAAGCTTGTGACGGTGCCAAGCATGCTCGCTTCAAAGTCCCTTCAAAGGGTTTACGTGTCTTTTGTTGTTACGCTTCAAGGTTGATGTCCTTGTCGCCTACCATCATACTCGTGCTCTGAACTGGTGCTTTTTCTTGTTGCAGGCCCTTGATCCGGATGGTATAGTTGAGATGATCGAAGCCATGGAGCCTCTCGATACTCTTTGCAAGCATGCGGTACTTTGCTCCCTTCAACAATATCCCTCCCTCCAACCATCTGCTTACCACCTCTTCACTTGGTCTTGTTTCCCTCCCTGCTAGCCGGCTTGCCCTGACTTTTCTTTTGTTCTTCAGATGGAGATTATAAATAGCACCGAGGAAAATATTGGCGACAAAACCTTGCTTGGCTGGTTCACGGTTGAGCAGTTTGTCTTGTTGTGTGAGGATCCGACAGTTATGGTTTAAAATGTTTTGCCAAAGGCTCTTGTCCAGCTTTATATGGTGATCATCACTTTTCATGGACAGCCCTTGTGTGCGAGTTGTTGCAGCCAAATGTAATATGTGCTCAGGATATTTCTCGCTGCTTTATAGCGCTGACCGGCTTGTATACAGTTCAAGCTTGCTTGAACAGCTTAACAGAACCTCTCTACTGTTGCATATTGAATTTCAGTAGCTTACATAAGGCTCTGCTCCATGCTCCAAGTTACTGCTGACAGCGAAAAACCGCAGCGGCAGCCTGTATGCCTGCATTAGATGAATGAAGACGGTCTTCAAGTGGATATTTGTTCAGTTTTCGAGTTAGAACTCTAGCTCCCCATTCCGTGTTCATTTTTGCCTGTGTCGTCTGCCGTCCACATGTGATTTCGACATTTTGCTCTGCTTATGTTATCTTTGCCAGATCCTTCGCAGGATTTCGGGTCAGTTAATCGTCTCATTTTTGTTTGTGGAGTATACAGTACTGGTTTTTTGTATCGAAATTGTGCATTGCGATTTGTGAAAATTCGCTACATTATAATTTTTGAAAAATTCCCCCAAAATTTGGGTATCCCTTTATAGCAGATGAATAAGGTGCGCATTTCCTTAGGGCTCAAGGATTAAGAGATAACAAAAAATTGGGGTAACATGACTGGGGCTGTCCCTATTGGGATCATTTGCAATTCTTTGACGTTTATGCTACTGTAGGATGCCTTCTGTTTCTTTTATTCAACGCGGAATTGTATTCTGTTGTAGCTTCCGTGATACGGTTGCCCCTTCATTTGCAGTGATCTGCATGCGGCGATTATATCGGTTTGGAAGGACTTCTTAAAACTTTCGGTCATATTTATTTTCTGCCTGCTGTTCTTGCGGTTCTATTCTGGTGTTGGTTCTGGCTGTTCTGTCTTATGGGCTGCTGATTATGCATGATCGATGATGCTCGACGGTACAGGATTCGTCTGAGAATTACGACTGTTGGACGCTCATTTTTTACACTTTTTCCGATTCTACGTAGTTCTCGACCCTAAATATGATGTTGGATTAAGTCAGATACCAATCGGGGTGGGTCTGCTTCCAGCGATGATTCAGCCTTTCGGCTGATGCCATCGTTGACGTTACACTGATGTTATTCGTACTGACGCTATTGCTGTCGGACAATAATATGTCACGCCGGCTGATGTTGTGCGTGCATGCATGTGTGCGTGTGTGTGTGTGTGTGTGTATGACATGTGGTGACAGCACAATTGAAGAATGACGTATCGGATGCCGATTGGCCGATGTTATTTAACTGTTATCCAAATAATGGATCGGTGCAATGCGCGTGAGCTCTTTCTCTGCGCGATGATATGCCATCAGTGACGCTCCGGCATTGTGCGGCGGCACGTGCGCATCTGGAGTTGCAGCTGCGGACTGGGCGCACGAGAATGGGGCCCCATGGGACGCGCGCATGTGCACATATGTTATTCCGTTCCACAGCACTTGTTATGGATATACGCATTTAGCAACTAGTAGGTTGCCTTGGCTACTTAAGTAACACGGAAACACCTTGACTGAACGAAAGTGCAATGGTAAGTTTATGGTCCTCGATCCTCGTTCTAAATATCGATACAATTTTTTGAAAATCTCATCATCCCGTTTGTTTACAATATGAGGGCATCTAAGGAGCATGGTATGCAGGAGTAAGCAACTTATAAAGGATGCATTTTCCAACACTTAAATAAATCATGAACGTATTCATTTTACCCAAAAGTCTGTAAGGCACATATTCACAACTGCTATTTCAAAACCGCATTTTTGGGGGATTGCATACCATGGCTCGTTCCTAGACAATATTCCGTGTGAACGTACGCTATCTCGTTGATACCGCGTGACCGTTTTTGTTGCAGCAAGATACATCTAGCTACTTTGTATGCACATTCAGCATGAGCTCTTACTGCAGCTTAGTCCTAGAATCTTGAGGAAATCACTCATTATTTCTCCTTTCCCTCGCTTAATTCAAGGAATGCCACATAAATTGAGGTGCCACTAACATACAACAAAATCAGCAGTGTTGAGGGAGAATACGCCGGCTTTTTACAATAATTCGCTAACATGTAATATTTGGCAGGTACCGTGAGATCGTTGAGTCCCGGACCCGCCACAGTATTGGATCTGCATCCACGGAACAAAGATGTTCGCATATAAATGTGATCATATTGTATCATATTGTTACCATACGGTAACATTCCTACACAGGAGATAGTACGTTGCTGCATAGCAAGTTTGTGTAACGAAGTACGATGACCTCATCTACCATAGAAGCTTTGGCAACTATCTGTGCGCAGAGCTCCCTGTTGACAGTGCGTAAGCATATCAATCATCCGGGGCCGACTCGTCCCATAAGAAAAATTTCCCATCGAGCAATATGCCCACCACACCTTCAGTGTGCAAAGAGGATCATCTTCACACAGCCGTCTCCTCGAAGGATCCATATGGCATGAAGCTGCTTGCCTGCACTTGAGGCTTTTGATTTGAGGATTTTGCCTAAAAAGCGAGCATACCCACCAGTCAGCACCACAGCAGTGGAGGCCTAGTCGCGAAAACAAAACGTCTCTCTATATTATTATTTTCCATATTACGTCGCAGAGACTCTCGACAATGGAAAGCGTAGCAAGGGAAATGCCATAACAGTAAAAAAGAAGCATGACCTCCCGGGAGCGCTAAGGGTGGGGTCACATGTTTCAGAACGGATCATCGGTGAGAAACGTGGCTCCCGGGAAAATGGCTTGGAACAGCATTTGGTGCTCAAAGGATAACGCTTGTGTCAAACACGCTGCTCTTGGCAAGACCGCTTCGGAAAACATCGAAGGTCGAACACATGAATGGCAGGTAGACACGTGGCTCCCAGGAAGAACATCTTTATTACTCTGTAATGATTGCATTGATGCGCAAAGGAAACTGATACACTGCGGACTAAGATGAATAAGACACACATGCCGTGATAAGTTGTACCAGTTGACCAAGAATGAACCGAGTTCCCGAAGACATTTGTTGCATTAGGAGTGCCAATGGCAACGCGGGTCGCCAGCGAAGCAGCCACTCCTTTCACGGCGCCGGAAATCGGGATGCAACACCCAAATAGATGATGGCACGTCGCTCCAGCGGGAGATGTGATGGCGCCGTGCTACACACCTTGGTCTCTTTTTGCACCACATGGAAGCCGTCGATTGGAGGATCGTACACCGCATAGCCGACCCCAATACATTCCATCATTGCAAACAGAGGCAGTAGGGCGAGCTGAGTGGCGAGCAGAATGATATAGCGAACCACTCCATCCTGAAGCAAGGTCCCATCCACGCCCTCCAATCACTCCTCGAGGCAGGCGCCCATCATGCTGTCGAGGCAGGCGCCCATCATGCTGTCGAGGCAGGCGCCCATCATGCTGTCGAGGCAGGCGCCCATCATGCTGTCGAGGCAGGCGCATATACTCTCACAGCTTGCCTCTCTTCACTTGACCCCCACGTCACGCCTATCACAAACGAAATCGTACGAAGGGGCAAACAATCCAGCAGCCCCTTAAGACCTGCAACAGCACTAGCCCCCTCGCAGCCACCGAAGGGTAGGCATGGGGCGCAGCTCCCTAGCACAGCCAAGTGAGAAGCCGTGCGACACGCGCCCGCCTAGCACAGCCAAGTGAGAAGCCGTGCGACATGCGCCCGCCTAGCACAGCCAAGTGAGAAGCCGTGCGGCACGCGCCCGCCTAGCACAGCCAAATGAGAAGCCGTGCGACATGCGCCCGCCTATCAACGAGGCATGCAGAGATTTCCCAGCCGGGGATCGCGGCCGGTACCTTTATGTCGAAGGTCTTGATGAAACCAAGTAAGTAGCACCAGTACCACAGGCCGGCCACGATGTTGCAGCTCAATCTCCAGGCGTCACTCACCGGGGAGCACACGCCCCAGCTGACCAGCATCCCGAGAAAAGCAAGCGGCTGCCAGCACCGACCCCCTCCCGCCTCCACCCACACCGCATCACTCGCCGGAACTCACAAAGGCCGCAACATGGCCGATGCGATTGCCTCCTCCCTTCAACGCTGCTCTCCACACGGCAAGTGTCCTCTGCACCGATTTACCTGTACACCTTGAGGGGGATGGCAGGTAGATGGGGGACATTCACCTGCAGCGCCCATGCAAGGGTCATTATAGCGAGCGTCACACGCAACTTGAACTCCACCTGTTCCCCAAAACCTCCCCTCAGATCCGGAACACCGTCTACCCGCGCTCAACCACTTTTGATTTGCATTGGCCCTTGTCGGATCTCGAGACGTGCATTCGATGCTGCGATGGCATTGCACAGAATGCTCAGGGCGACCCGGTCACACTTCACACGCAATACAGGGATCTCCGCGTGGCACACAGATCTCAGTGCGGCCGGGCTGCGTGCTGATTGGAGCAAACGCAGAATAAAACAAACCTTCTGGGCAATGCACACGAGATAGAGCCCTCCAAACCAGCGCCGCCGCTGCTTGATGAAGTCCATGATGCTGAATGGCGACTGCTCGTACATGTGGCAGTCGATCCACGCGTACCTGCCACACCCACCACACGTTGACACAACCGGCCCGCCTGCTTCCTATTGTGCAGCTGCTGCCGGGTCATCACTTGATGCCGCGGCGACCCTGCCAACCCATGCCACAATTCCTGGTGCCCTCGCGCCGTTCAGCATGCCGGGCGTTGCACGAGGACACCTCGGGGGACAGGGATGGGGTGAGGGTGACGGAGGTCTTCGAGGCGCACCGCACGCCGAGGTGGCGGGCCACGAGGGCAAAGTAGGCGTCTTCCGTGATGGAGCCCTCCATCCCTGCCGATGCCAACCCGCATCAGCACACCGTGGTAAGTCGCCTCGAGGCTGACTAGTTCACACACAACGTCTGGCACAGAGTCTCTCCGGCCCCGCATCAGCTGTGGGTCATTGCAACAGACTCTTGTACAACCAAGTGTCAACAGCGGCGAGCAGCGGCGGCAGGATCGTGCCATGATCGAAGGTGGTCGCCTGCTCCACTGCGGTTTGCGCCACGACGAAGGAGCCGTGCATTCCCACCCAGCACTCGTGGCACTCAAACTGCACCCGGAACTTGCCGTAGTCGTCCGCCACGCGCAGCGAGTCGGCCAGGGTTGTGATCCAGTTCTCAACCTCGCCTGCGTCCACCCGGGCGTGCCAGCCACCCATCCAATCAGGAAGCACGACTTGGCTAGAGGCGAGGCGCTCCGGAGGCGCGGAGGCGTGGCCACAGAAGCGGGCGGCATGCGGGGCTGGGCGATGGCGGCGGGGCTGACCAGTGCCGTAGAGGATGCCGCCTTGCCCGATCTTGCCGTACTTCTGCACTCCGCTCTCAACCAACATGTGCTCTACACCGCGCCGCGCACCCCCCTCGCTCAAGTGTTGCCGCGCCTCCGCTCAGCCACAGGCCTTGTGCGGACAGCGCGCCAACGCGGGAGCGGTGGCAGAGCGAGGACTGGCGAGGCACCTGTGAGGCAGTGGTGCAGGATATGGGGGACTGGCGAGGCACCTGTGAGGCAGTGGTGCAGAATATGGGGGACTGCATCCTCCCCGAACTTCGTCTCCTCGTCCAAGTGGATGACCCAGTCCTGTGCCACCGAAATCCACCCATCTCAGAACGCGCCTCCTCGCCGCGAACTCTTGCTCACAGCGAGGCTGCGAACTCCGAGGCGCGGGGGTGCGACACCGGGAAGGCGGCAAATGCCCGCACACCTGTGGCCGGGCGGTGCTGGTCTCGATGGCGCACTGCAGCGCGCGCGCTTTGAACTTGGCGCCGGTGCTTGTCTGATACTCCGCTGGCGTGAGCAGCTCGATGACCGGCATTTTGGCGCGTGCCGCGAGATCCAACGGATTGTCAGTTGCCACCTCCACCTCCCACATCTCTCTGCACATCACTCCCGATCCCCCCTCGCGCCGGCAGCCGTCACACCCCCTCTGTCACGCCCGCAAACGTTCCATAACTCCCTCACACCCGCAGCTTCCACATTCCCCCTCAAGCCTGCAGCCATCGCAGCTCGCCTCACTCTCCCCTTTCACGCCGACAGCCATCCCATAACCCCCCACCCGCAGCCGTTGCATTCCCCCTCAGTCCTGCAGCCGTCACACCCCCATCAAGCCCAGGGCCTTCGCATCCCCCCTCGCGCCTGCATCCGTAATTCCACCGTCACAACCACATCCGTCACATACTCTCACACTCCCGCAGCCGACAAATCCCCATCCAGCCGCAGCCATCAGATCTCCCACTCACATAACCCTTACCACGTCCGCAGCCGTCAGATCCCACTCTGGCCCGCAGCCGCATCCCTCTGTCACACCTGCAGCCTTCATATGCTCGCTCGTGCCCGCGCCTACCGCGGCATCAGCAGGGTGACATTGGCACAGGCGGTGGCTGCCCAGGGACTGAAGCCCATCCGGAGCAGGTATGGAGAAGGTGGCCGCCGCAGAGCGGAGGGGACGGACTGCGGGGCTGCAAGGGGGCTGTACCGAGGCAGGCACTTGCTCAGCACCTCGGCCACCTCGTCGGCGTTACTCCGAACAAGGTTGGGGTTGTTCCCCCGCGTGACGATGCGGAAGTACAGCTTGAAGTCCTTGCGGAGCCCCAGCATGTACTCGATGCTCGGCACGTTGCGAGTGACGCACGCCGGCCACAGTAGCTGCGCCCACAGCAGTAGAAAGCGGCGCTTATTCATCCACCGCTTTCCTGGTGACTACCAGTGGCGTTTCCAGCGCCCACATCGCGGCACGGCCTGGTGAGTGCTACTGGAGGCCCTCGAGCCCCCCGGCCAGCGCACTTTGCCACAGTTTGGAAAACAGTGCCGAAACCAAAGCCTGCTCTCACAGGTAGATGCCACCCGGGGCAGCATATCTGCCAAACAGGTAGATGACACCTGGGGCAGCATATCTGTTCTGACACGCAGATGACACTCGATGCAGCATACCTGCTCTGACAGGTAGATGGCACCCGGGGCAACATATGTGTTTTGTGCACGCTGGCGTGGGAGGAGCGGGTACCCACCTGGCCGATGGTGTTCAGAATGGAATTTGGAAGGCAGAGCATGATGAACCACTTGATGATCTGCACCAGGGTGCTGCTCGAGGTGCCTCCAGGGGCGTTCAGAATGCCGTACCAGCTGTGGCGACGCCCAATCCCCACCATTGCTGAGGACTGCCACAGGAGGAAGGTGCCCGTGCCGACCACAGGCCGCACAGAAACACTAATTGGGGTTGGAGCCCCGCACAGGGTGGATGCACGTGGCTTGCTCGAGCGACCAAGGCGACCCCGTGAATCGCCGGCTGGGAGCAAGGCAGCGAGATCCAAGTAAACAATGCACGGCGCGCTGGCAACGAGGCGGACTTTGTGGGCTAGACGCGTGAGGGAGGGGTTGACTGGCGAGACCCGTGGGAAGAACACGTAGGGAGCAGGGGGAGGCGGCAAGGCACCTCGCTCCGTAATAGAGCCGCATCACGAAGTACGCGGGAATCCCAATCATCAGCACATAGTACCCAGCAAGTCTGTCAACAGATCGCCCCCCTCTCACCGTCTTGCTCCCTGCGTCTGACCAACCAGAGACGTGCGGGCGGGTGGCACCCGTCGCTTACACTGCTGGAAGCAGCCTCATTGGTTTGTTGCCGAGTAGAAAAAATCACGCCCCATGCCGCACCCGAGGCCACCCTCAAGATGCGGCCGCCCACCAGGGTCCACAATGTAACTACCAGGGTCCACAATGTAACAAGCCTCCTCGGACAGATCCCTTTCCGACGGCTATCTTCCGTAACAGACTCGCCGCAACAAAGGGGAGCTGGTGATTGGAGGGCCCGTACCGCCAAACGTTGTTGCCGCTGAGTGTTTCGTATGTGCGCAGAGCCCAGCTTCGTGTGAGCGCCTGCGCGGTGCGCCCCGCCCCGCCCGGCTGGAGTCGGGGCTCACGCATCTTCGCCCAGGGCAGCGGTGCGAGGCCCGGCGGGTGCGAGGCCCGGCGGGTGCGAGGCCCGGCGGGTGCGAGGCCCGGCGGGCTGCAGCCTGTGCGGCCAGTATAGCTTGCACGAGCACAGAAGTAATTGGAAAAACGACGGTCCGATGTGGAAGCGTTTGGCGTTTGATTGGGCATTCCGTCATCTGATGGGAGGCTGTCTAATCAAAGATCCGGCGGTCTGATGGAATCCAACGCTTGCATAGGTTGCGAAGGCTCCTTGCGAGCCCGGCAGCCGGTGCGCTGGACAAATGAGCAACCATTGGCTGTTGGCCGCGCAATCACTGTTGGCGTGTGGGCACCCTCGGCACCCCGTGCTGTCTTGAGCGATGCTGAAGGCACGTAGGCTGCGCACCTCCGCTCGCAACAGGGCCGCAGCCGCCGTCGCGGCGCCTCCTCTTGGTGTGCGGATGTCTGAGCTCTGCTCGTGCTCTGAGAGACCTCGGAACAGCTGAAGAACGCCGCACACAACCCTTCTCTCACCGCGCAAAGCTATTCCAAATAATGTTGCGATCCGTGGACCACCGATCGAGACTAATGTAACCAATGGGGAGGATTGAGGAGGTATCCTATGGATGGCAGTCATTTCTTTTGGGAGGGACAGGGAGGGGCAGGGAGGGGCAGGGAAGTGCATATCACGGATGCGAGCCATAAACAGGAGATTCAGACCAGGTCGATGTGAAGGTGTAGAGGGTGAGCACACGCAGACGCAGGGAGAGGACCGCGCGCATCTCCTCCCACCCACCTTTTGCATGTGGTAGCGGGAGGGACAGACAACAAGGGCGTGGCCCTGCACGCACAGCCTCGGCACCCAGCCCCCCATCATTGTTTACCCGCAGTCTGGCTCTCGAGCAAAAGGCATGCTCAAAGGCAGGTCTACGCGGCGTGGATGGTTCAAGGCCACCACCGCCATGCTGCGATCCGTGGCTTGACGAGGTCAGAGCCCAGGCGCTCATCCGCAGTGGCACCCACATCGGTGGCAGCGTGTCGCAAGCTGCCTGAGCCGGGTGTAGGCAACGCAGGGCAAGCGCGTGGCGCACGCACCACGAGCGTGAAGGTGGTGATGCTGATCAGACGAGCCGGCAGTGCGGAGTCGTTGAAGATGATCGGAGCCAGGTGGTACGCCGGATACGCCACGATGTACAGGCACATCGCCAGATTCTCCAGATCTGGCGGCAAGACCTGCGACACGCACCACCCACCATGCCGCTCCACCAGTTCACCTGCGCCTGCTCCAGAACCTCTACAGTCGCGACTGCACAGACGTATCAGCGGCTCTTCACCAAAGCTCGCTCACCGCGCCGCCCCCTGGGATGACGCCTAAGCGCGACTCAGCACCAGCTCTTGCTGCAAGGCACGCCGAAAGGGGAGGCACAGGAGGCTCTGCCGGAAAGCGCAGGGGAGGGGGGGTGGAGGAGGCTCGGATGCAGGGCGCGGTGGTTTAGTGGGGCAGTGCCGCACCTTGGTGAAGCAGCTGACGCGCCCATTGGAGGTGCCCGTGATGGCGAGGGTGCAGAACATGAAGAAGGGCAGCACCGCGCCATGCCCGACCCACAAGAACATGAGCCCTTGGGTCTGGTGGCGAGCCCCATCGATCCACCGCGCCCCAACCTCCGCCCCACGCACAAATCCACACTGCTCACTAATTGGGCGACCAGGGCAGGACTGTGGCACACGGGCCGACAGGGACGGTCGAGGCATCGCCTCATGGACCCAAGAAGCCGTCGCCAAGCCGCTGTATGATCGCTTGACGCTGTCTCGGCATCCGGCATGCACGGCTCGGCGCATGGCCTGAGGTGTAGAAGAACGCAGAGGCGTCAATGCTTTGTGCTGTAGCCCGCTGTGGGGCAGAGGAAGCAGCACGGGCAGGGCAGGAAAGGCTGGAGCTCTGGCAGACGTCGAAGGCTGGACAGCGAGTGGAATCCGGCGAGAAGCACCGGAGAGGGGCGTGGCTGGCTCGTGCGAGCTGCCAAGGTTGTGATTGACGGTGGGCGCACGCCTTGTTGGTGTAGAACGGGTCTTCGAGGCAATACATGATAAACAGAGGAATAACGCAGACGGGTGCCAACATCGCCATGACGTTCACCATCTCAGCCTGCCGAAGCCCGGACCCCTGCCACGGTGAGTGAAGCCCCTGGCCCCTCAGCCCCCTTTCACCCCCGTCAGAGGCGCGTATTGACCTGCACGGCAGGCAAGCACAGCTTCAGACAGAGGCTGGGCTCGACTGCATACCCAGGTCCAGTTTGTGGTGCAGCCAGTCCGCGCAGCGGCAGAGCACAGTGGCAGGGAGGCAGCAGCTTGAGCGGGCCACCTTGATTGTGTTGGCGCGGTACTCCATGGCGAGCGCCATGCCCATGATGAAGCTCGGCACGTGAAGCACCCCAAAATAGGTCCAGAACGCCCCATCTTCGCTCGAGCCTGCACAGCAGCCCTTGCACCGCACTGATGACATGCTGGCCAGCCTGCAGCTCGGCCCAGCGGGGGGGCGCCGAGAGCTCCACAATCTGGAGAGCCCCGAGTCCACGTGGCCCGCCAGATGCAGAGGTCACGATTGCGACAACATGTGTGATGTAGGCGTGAGCAGATTGGTGACTGGATACGCAAGGCATGGGTACATATGTCAGCTGAGGGAGTAGTCGTCCGCTCGCCGCGAGCATCGAGCAATAGCCAATCAGTCGGAGCATCGAGCGACAGCCCAGGATGGAAAGGAGTGGCATCGGGGCAGTGATGAACGCACCGGAAGTCAGCAACAGGGGAGCAGAAAGCGGGTTGGTGGGCGGAACGGGGGAGCGGGGAGCCTTTCGGATAGAAGGGGGAGTAGACAGCATGGAGGCAGAGGGGGAGTAGGGAGCAGGCGGGGGGGCAGGGGTCTCACTGGGATCAAAGAGGTATGTCTGGTAGCCGAAGATTGCTATCGGCCCCAACAGACTGAGTAACCAGCAAGAGCAAAAGATGCACCACCTCCATGCACTGTCTGAGCCAATCAGAAGCCCTCTGCGAAATCATCCTCCCTCCCCACTCTCGAGTATGACATCCCAGCCATCCACCACTCCAGTTGTCGCTGTTCGACCTCAGCAACGCTCTGGGTGGGAGAGCGTCTCATCTGGCTAGGAACCTCAGTCGAACCAAGGGTCTCTGGCGCACACGGAGGTTGAGCCGGGAGGCATTGACGGCTGCAGGCAGGGGGTGGCTCGCGCCAGGGGAGAATGAAGGGTGGATGAAGCAGGGGGTGGCTCGCGTCAGGGGAGAATGAAGGGTGGATGAAGCAGGGGGTGGCTCGCGTCAGGGGAGAATGAAGGGTGGATGAAGCAGGGGGTGGCTTGCGTCAGGGGAGAATGAAGGGTGGATGAAGCAGGGGGTGGCTCGCTAGGGAGAATGAAGGGTGGATGGGCAGGGTGGCTCGCGCCAGAAGAGAATGAAGGGTGGATGAAGCAGGGGGTGGCTCGCCAGGGGAGAATGAAGGGTGGATGAAGCAGGGGGTGGCTCGCGCCAGGAGAATGAAGGGCGGATGAAGCAGGGTGGCTCAGGGGAGAATGAAGGGTGGATGAAGCAGGGGGTGGCTCGCGTCAGGGGAGAGAATGAAGGGTGGATGAAGCAGGGGGTGGCTCGCGTCAGGGGAGAATGAAGGGTGGATGAAGCAGGGGGTGGCTCGCGTCAGGGGAATGAAGGTGGATGAAGCAGGGGGTGGCTCGCGTCAGGGAGAATGAAGGGTGATGAAGCAGGGGTGGCGGCCAGGGGAGAATGAAGGGTGGATGAAGCAGGGGGTGGCTCGCGTCAGGGGAGAATGAAGGGCGGATGAAGCCCAAGAGAGGCAGGGCACACTCCATGCAGGGAAATGAGGAGAAGAAGAAGGGTGCAGTGAGGGCATGTGGCCTGGGCGAGGGGGAGGGAAGACGTACCGCAGAGGGCGATACAAAATCGCACAGAGCAGCACCGTGCCGAGGAGCCAGGCCTGCGGGAGGATAGTGTTGGCGGCGTACTGCGGAGCGTAGGTCTGGGCCATGAAGAGCACCACCGCGATCTGCTCCGGGAACAACATCGCAGAGGTGATACCCACCAAGGACAGCGCCGCCGCCACCACATGCAGCGGATAATACAGCAGCAATACCTCCAGAAGGTCGTCCATCGCGTGCGCCCTGCTGGGCCGAGGGACCCCCAACGTCCCACGACTGAATCCCTCCCCAAGGGGTGGTCAAGGAAGGAAAACCCTCCCAGAACCCTCCCAGAACCCTCCCAAACCGTTATCGAGAAGCTCCCCCGAGAGCGACCCAGCTCCCAAGATCTTCACAGCTGGAGCCACTGCACACTCACATGGAGGCGCCCGAGGTGAGCTTCAGCCACCTTTTTATCGAGGGCACAAAGCACGACGCCTGCTGAAGCATCAACGGCTTGGATCCCTCTGGTGTGAGCAGCGGTACAGACTGCTGAAGCATCAACGGCTTGGATCCCTCTGGTGTGAGCAGCGGTACAGACTGCGCGCCCTCATTCACGGAGGGGGCAGGGGGGGCACTCACCTGGGGAGCCCCAAGTCTGCCTGCATTTCTTCGGAGGCTTCGAGCCGCACATACGGGTGGCAGGGTTCCTGGCGCCCCATCCGCAGCACTCCGCTCGGCTTCGACCACTGTCAGAGAGCCCCCAAAAAGCGGGGGGAAATGGGTGCAGCAGGCCATCGTGCAGGCACACGGCATCGGCATCGAAGCAAGGCCAGCGGGCGCGCGCTGCCACCTGGCATACAGGTGGCGGTGCGGGGCACGGGGTGAGACCAGCCCTCGGCAGATCTGGAGGGGACCTCTGCACGAATTGATCCGATGGACGGGAGTGGAGCCAACCTGCATGCAGAGGGCAGCGAGCTCCTCGCTTTCCTCCCCAGCATCCGATGCCGTGGCGCAGTCCTCCAGCAGCCATTTGCGGTACGCGATCAGCATCAGGATCACCGGGGGCTCGCAAATGCCCCACACGCACACGTTGTCCCACCTGCGAGACGCCGCAGCGGAGCGCCCACCTCACGATGCCCCCCAAATCAAACACCGACTTCGAAACGCACGCGCCTTGTGGTATGCCACGCACGCGTTTGGTCTCCCTCCTGTCGCACATCTCTCCGTTGCTGTCCCCGGGCAGCGGCGTGGAAGCAAGGATTGAGACACATCCGCTGCGACCAGCTGACCCCTGGAGGCTGGTCTGTGGGAGTCCCAGGCTCTCCCCTCCTCGGCTCATCTAATCGAGACACATCCGCTGCGACCAGCTGACCCCTGGAGGCTGGTCTGTGGGAGTCCCAGGCTCTCCCCTCCTCGGCTCATCTAATCGAGACACATCCGCTGCGACCAGCTGACCCCTGGAGGCTGGTCTGTGGGACTCCCAGGCTCTCCCCTCCTCGGCTCATCTAATCGAGACACATCCGCTGCGACCAGCTGACCCCTGGAGGCTGGTCTGTGGGACTCCCAGGCTCTCCCCTCCTCGGCTCATCTAATTGAGACACATCCGCTGCGTCCAGCTGACCCCTGGAGGCTGGTCTGTGGGACTCCCAGGCTCTCCCCTCCTCGGCTCATCTAATCGAGACACATCCGCTGCGACTAGCTGACCCCTGGAGGCTGGTCTGTGGGACTCGCAGGCTCTCCCCTCCTCGGCTCATCTAATTGGACTGCCACCTCACCGAACGCAGCTTGCGCCTCCCCTGGCTTCTGCAGCATAAGTCGCCGGCGGCGCCACAGGGCGGGCGTCTCAGTGATGCGACGCAGCAATGCAAGCAGGGCAGGCGAAGAAGCAGCGCACCATGCATTACCCGAGTTGCCTCCGAGCATGTAACAGGTGAAGTGCGCGGTACTCACGAGCTGCAGCAGGGCGATGCCCGAGAGTCCCGCATGCTCTGCGTTGCCCTCTCCCCCCGGAGCCGCGCCTGCTGTTACCGCATTTGCAGCGGGTGGAAAGCGGTGGAAAGCGCTTGGGCGGCGCAGCGCCCACACTCGCAGATGCAGCCATACCTCTTGTCGGCTGTTGGGGAGAGGAATCCCAAATGCGCGGAAATGCAATCACCGAAGCAGGGAAGCCCTGACAGTGAGATCATCGGAGATGATGTGCGGTCAGCGCCAGGTGTCCAGTAGTACCACACACTGAACGGCATGAGATCGGCCAACAAAAGCCAGCCCACCATCATCCCAGTGGATGTGAGAAGCAAATCAGGAGCAGGGCGGGGCCGTGACAAGATACCACAAACTCATACATGTTCCCAACCCTGATGCAAAGCAGCATGGAAAGATGAAACGATGTGACCGATCATCGCCCAACAATTGTTGGTCTCTGGGTAACGGAGTAAGCGGACCCTGCTGGCATGCCCCCCAGTGGCTCCCGGTCGATGGATGGGACCTGTTGGTCCATGGTTATGTCATGAATGCAGTCACACCACACAGCATGGACACCCATGTCAAAAAGGAAACATGCGGGCACCTAAGTGCTCCCCACAAAATTCAAGGGAGAACACAGAAGTTGTACATCACCACCTTCTGCCTCTCCTCGCAGCACGACAGACGAATCTACCGAGCTCTCCAAGAGGCAGTGCCCGCCAGAATGGCACCACAGGGATAACCGTCCAGTAGTACCACACACAGAGAGAGGCGGGGAGAAGTGCATGCGCGCACCAGGTCTGGAATGGGGGTTAGAGTACAGCTGGACCAGCAAGATGATGCACAGCACCGCCGCCGCAATTTGCATCGCCAGCCAAAAGTGGAAGGCATCGTGCTCTTCGTCGGACACCTTGAAGACGACCGCCCTGCGCCCCACGCCGCAAGCCACTGCGCCGGTCACTGTCTTGAGCCTCCACGGGGACGCAGCGACACTGGACAGCAGTTCCGCCACGGCAGCGCGCCGGGGAGAACCTGGGATCACCCGGGGCCGTGCCGGAATGCCAGGGCCCTCGTGGATGCCTCCAGGGGTCTCTGGGGGAGGATCAAGGACTGCAATAGCACAGGGGGACGCCCGGCACTGCCTTCCGAACACAGTGGGTACGATGTCAGAGTGAAGGGGGGACTTGCCTGCATGTAAGGGGCCCCATCCTAATCGACATGCGCCCCGCATTGCTGCCGTCCATGTGTATCTCGTATGTTCCGGTGTCAGACAGGTCATCTTCACGATACTCTTCCACCACGGGGTGGCCAGTATAAACAAATGCCTGTGACAACGGCCTCACGCCCCTGCTTCTCACAACTCCTCCGGCTCTGCCAAGCCGCTTCAGCCCACGCCACATCCCGTAAGAGCTGAACCATCCCGCATGGCCTATGGAGGGCCTGCCAATCAAACCCCGATGACTGATCGTGGGAATGCCGGCGACTGCTGGACACCCACAGGGACCCTATTTTCACTCAGCATGGTCATCTATGGTACGGCCTAGGCCGTACAGTGCCCTCCTGTGGATGCAGCTTAAGGCAGAGCTCACGTGAGGACGAAGCAGATGGGGGCACAGCCAATATAAGGACGAAGCAGATGGGGGCACAGCCAATATAAGGACGAAGCAGATGGGGGCACAGCCAATATAAGGACGAAGCAGATGGGGCACAGCCATGAGGAACAGATGGGGGCACAGCCGATATAGGACGAAGCAGATGGGGGCACAGCCAATATAAGGATCTAAGCAGATGGGGGCACAGCCAATATAAGGACGAAGCAGATGGGGGCACAGCCAATATAAGGACGAAGCAGATGGGGGCACAGCCAATATGAGGACGAAGCAGATGGGGGCACAGCCGATATAAGGACGAAGCAGATGGGGGCACAGCCGATATAAGGACGAAGCAGATGGTGGCAGAGCCAATATAAGGACAAAGCAGATGGGGGCAATCGATGGCACCAAGCTAGTCGGGGCACACCTACAATGAGAACACAGTGGTGAGGCAGCACCTTGTGTGGGACAAGATCGTCGACATCTGTGAGCTCCAGCAAAGCTTCGTGGGCTGCGGAGGCGTCTTGGTTCACGACGTATATGACCATCTGCGCGCCCGGAGGTGTTGGGGAGCACGGCCGGGAGGCACAACGGAGAGAGTGACAAACCCTTCATGTGGAAGAGCCCCCCCGAGATACCCCAGCGGGTGCTGAAAGGAAAAAGTCAGGAGCCAAGTAGAGACACTATGGCCGCAGCCCCACACAAGACGGCAGGTAGGGCTGCCATCACTGGGCGGGGTGCCAGCGCAGGGCCCGGCGCACCTCATGGCCATCGGGAGAGATCACGGTGGCCACGGTCAGACTGCTGCTGGAATTGGCGAGGGAAGACTGCGGGTCGGGACTGACAACCACCGCATCTGCTGGCATTGTGTCAAGCACCAGAGTCGTGACTGCGAGAAACATCTTATTTTGGTCCTTCCGTCCCCACAAGCCGGAGCACTCGTTGGGCATCTGCAGGCCTCACCACCCGCTCCTGGACCCTGAGCACTTGTTTGTTGGGAAAGTGTGTGTGCCCTGCGCCCAGTTTTTCTTCGCTACGTCCAGCTTAGACCCTAAGCACTCGTTGGGTGTCCATGTGCATCGAGCCCCCCAATCCCAGTGATCCACGTAGGATATGCAAAGGCCTCGCCCAAGCCAATCAATCTGCAGCACTTGTTGGGCACTTCACAGGTTAGTCGAGATACTACGGGGCGCGCGGCAGCAGCTGAGTCATGGATTGCCATGCCCATAGAAACTTTCGAAGCTTGATGCCATGTCACGCGGCACACTGCGCTCTCTCCTCCTAAAATCTCTAGGGCCAGGCACCATCGCCCACAGAGCCATCCATGCACCATCGCCCACAGAGCCATCCATGCACCATCACCCACAGAGCCATCCATGCCCCATCGCCCACAGAGCCGTCCATGCACCATCGCCACAGAGCCATCCATGCACCATCGCCCACAGAGCTATCCATGCCCCATCGCCCACAGAGCCATCCATGCACCATCGCCCACAGAGCCATCCATGCCCCATCGCCCACAGAACCATCCATGCACCATCGCCCACATCCATGACCATCGCCACAGAGCTATCCATGCACCATCGCCCACAGAGCCATCCATGCCCCATCGCCCACAGAGCCATCCATGCCCCATCGCCCACAGAGCCATCCATGCACCATCACCCACAGAGCCATCCATGCACCATCGCCCACAGAGCCATCCATGCACCATCGCCCACAGAGCCATCCATGCCCCATCGCCCACAGAGCCATCCATGCACCATCACCCACAGAGCCATCCATGCCCCATCGCCCACAGAGCCATCCATGCACCATCGCCCACAGAGCCATCCATGCACCATCGCCCACAGAGCCATCCATGCACCATCGCCCACAGAGCTATCCATGCACCATAGCCCACAGAGCCATCCATGCCCCATCGCCCACAGAGCCATCCATGCACCATCGCCACAGAGCCATCCATGCACCATCGCCCACAGAGCCATCCACGTCATTTAGGGCATGCCCCACCTCATACTTTCTCCCAGCACAGGGCATGCCCCATCTTTCTTGGGAAACTGACCTCATGGCTAGAGCACACACAACTGGAAGATTTAGCAGTGCGCACCTCCGTGGTCTTGCCCACTTTTTGTTCAAAAACATAATCCGTAAGTTCCCAGTAGCCCATGAGAGTGATGTTCGAATTCATGAAGAGAAGAAGATGGCCGAATAGCTGGCAACCAAACTCCGGGAGGGTGCCCTCGGTGTTGGGCATTATCTCAGTCGAGTAAGGGTCATCCACTGGCCAGAGCTCAAGAACATCCTTCTCTTGTGTCTTAAACGTTAACTCTTGTGGCGGATCTGAGTTTCGCGTCTTGTAACAGCCACCTTGCCCCCATAGCTCAGTTGTTCCATATTGCACAGCCTCGTGCTTCATGTCCATCCGCCGATCAAGGCCGAACTCGCTGCATACACAAGTGCCGAGCACCACCAAGCAAACGGACCGAAGTCAGCCCGATCTCCAGCAGAAAGAAAACCTCTTTCGTCACAACAGTGACACAATTTGACAAACAGACAGCAGCAGCAGCAGCAGCTGATGTGTGTGCAACAGTACCCTATCCGACCGTATGGCGGGAAAGGTGCTACAGCACAAGACGCCATTCAGCTGCCTCTGCGGCGAATGGCACTGGGGACTAGTCTACAGTCTGTTGGCATATCTCTAAGGCGATCGAAAAGAGGGTGCAACAGTCTCTAGCAATAGAGCGCTAAGAAAGAACAGAGATAAGCACCTTGCAACGGCCCAAAGCTGCTTCAGCGCGCAAGGAAGTGACAGCAAGGCAGGGACGCTATCGGGGTGCTTGGAAGCGGTTGGGGTGCTTGGATACTGCTGGGATGCGAGGAGAAAATTGAATCGGTAGGCATCACTGGGTGCCAGGATTCTACTGAGGTGAAAAGGTGGCGTGAGTGTATGCTCTTGATGCCCGTTTTTGCAATGCCTATGCGGCTGTCATACACGTACGAAATTGGTCAGCAGGGTAGGCAAGGCTGCTTCCACGCCGGGAAACGGACGATACTGCACCTGATGGCGATTGGCTTCAGGCTGGAGGCGGCGGCACGGCTCCCTTGCACGGCACTCTGCTGGAACAGCTCGAGGTGCGACCTAAATCCCTCGAGGTCGCCAACGTTGCCCACACTAAAGTTGCGCAGGTTGAACAGGTCGAGCACTTTATCGTCCCAGGCGTGCGTGGAGAACATCGAGACGGCGTCCCAGGCTTCAGGATCCTCGGCTATCGCCCTGACATACGCTGTAAAGGTGCGAGAAAGTGTCAACAGGTCCAACATATAGGAATCGTACATCAAACTCGGCGCGTATGGCGGGCCTTGGGAGGTGTTGTAGGGGTTTGGGAGGCCCAAAATGTACTTGGTGTTGTTCACGCTGAAGGGGGGTGTCTCCCCTTTCATTGCGTACGCTTCTGTCATGACGTCATTCTCTAAGGCGTCGCGCTCCGGAGAGCCCAGAAATGGAAGGGATATCGGGTCGTTACGCGCAGTCTCGATGTAGTTCCACAGAACCGACGAGGTGTTCGGAAGCATCTTCCAGATATCATCCTCGAGGACTCTCGTTGATGTGCCGTGCATTAGTGACGTGCCGGGACTGGAGACCTGAACGTCGTGTAAGCGGTAGTGGTCGAGCTGCTTCCGGACCGCTTTCACGAGCTTCATGTAAACCGAAGGTGCTAAAGCAGTACTCCAAAATCCGTCGGGCTCGTTCAGCAGTTCAAGGTACTTGATACGAAACCCAATCCGTTCGAAGTGCCGAACAGAGGCGGCGAGGAAGAGGGCATAGTCATCGACCCGATTCTCGGACATGAAAACCTTGCTGTGACATCGTCAACGGTACGCACACCACAAGCAGACCCCCTCACAAGTTTTGCTTGAAGATCAGAGTGCTATCTTGAAGAACGCCACAGTGCGGTATGAACAAACTAAATCCCGAGGGTATAACTCTCCGAAGGAACTTACAAGTTAGCTAGGCGAGTGATCGAAGAGTGGCTTAACAAGTGACACAGCCACGCCACAGCATATCCAGAGACTCCGATGTTCGAGCCCACCAATCGATGCGCGTCGACGACACGTTTCACAATGCAACTGCCTAGTTACTGAGCACGCGAAATACCAGTGGCATGCAGCAGGCGTGACACCGCACGCAAAATTCACTATGTAAACTTGAAAAGCGTTTCCAAAACTCAGATGCCCCCAAACGCAGTTTTCTCAGGCAAGATCAGTATGCGACATTTCTATTTGAATTGAGGCGGGTTGGCATACCGCGGTCGGCTAGAGTCTGTCCAAAACGATTCAGGGGCTGTATTGCAACGTACAAAGAGGTCGACTCCAGTGTTATCAAGCCAGAGCGCAGCGTGGCGCAAATAATAGTTGGTACCGGCATATTGAGAGGCGACGTGACGCTCCATTTCCGAACGAGTTGCCTTCTTGGGTGTATTTTCATCCCCAGGTCTGATGACGTCCCAGTATACAGTCTTCAACTTTTCCCCAGGTTGCAGACGTGGCAGCAGTCGTGTCACACGTTTCCAACTATTACTGAAAGAATCCGTGATCCAGGTTCCGTAGTTCACCGGCTGCTGTAAGTTGGTGCCGTTTAAGGCATATCGATGTTGTGACACAATGTCGTCCTGTGCAAGGCACGCTATGACACTGAAAAACAGAAATAGGAGACTGATTCTCAGTGATGCGGAACCTCTGGCGATGTGCGGCATATTATTTTGGCTCAAGTTCAGCATTCTTACAACAGTTTTCTGTATCTTCACCTCGAGAACTGCATTATCAGATACATCGGTGCACCACAATGGAAAACGTCAAGTGAAATAAAATCAAGCATAGATGCTCTGCGAGTACTCAAACACTGCGAACGAAGAACGCTTGCGGAAAGCGAGCACTTCTGCCTTCAGAACCAGCATGCAATGTTAGGTCGATCGAGGCTACCGCAGACATACACTCAAAGCCATACAGCCGTAGGGAAAAGATTCTTAAGCAGATTGCGAGATTCTTCAGGGCAATAAACACATCCTGATGAGATACTTCTTTTTTCACGCGAGGCGTTTGTTGTACGTCGATGCGAGAGACTCTACGGAAAGTGGTTCATGAACCTTTCGAGTTGATGCCTTCATCTAGGATCTTCCATCTAATAACAATTCGACTCGGACTGCCACTGCGAGGTCTGCGACTGGTATGGTAATTGGTATATCATATGGTATGGCGTCACTCGAGTCGACTTTTAGGATAGGGACTGCCCTTGACCCTGTATGGTAGCCGGGGGCGAATTGGCTCCCCGGGGTAAATTAATTTAAGTCACTACTGTCTCAGCGACACGTCATTTTGATTCTCAATCCTGCAATACCCGTACACGCGAGGCATGACCGCCTGCGCCTGCGCCTCGTCGTCGCGCGTTGCTGCTCCCATAAGAGCAGCGTGTCCACGAAGGACATAAATTGATCCGGTTGCTCGCTGCGAACCTCGTATTAAAGGCCTTTGTGTCGCTTGAGCCTCGTCAAACCAGGCGGGCTTGCCTGGGTTTACAAGGGCAGCCCCGACCGCGTCCGTGCCATCAGCGGTCGTCGTCCTTTCAATTTTTCCTCCAACTCATTTTTACCTACGTTATACGATTTATTTTATTCAGTATTATTATTATTATTATTATTATTATTATTATAATAATAATAATATATTCGATTTCGGATTGGGAAGGGTTATACGCGCTGGAACTGGAACGTGGTTTCCGTCTCAGTCCCGAAAAATTCTGAACCAGCGTGACGGTCATATCGTCTCGCATCGTCTCGCGTGTCATCGTGAATTTAATTTCCAGGATTATTAAAACATATCATCTATTTTGTATTTTCCATCGATAGGGATATCGCGGATACGATTGCCGTTGGCGTTGACTCGCTCAAGGATAAAGAGCTGCGCACCAGCATGCACTGCTCATAATTTTCTCAACGGTCCTTCGCTTCGCCTCATGGGCGGAACGATGTCGTGGCTGCTGTGTTATGCGCAGGGATTTCGGAAGTGTTTGACTGCTTTTATTTTTCAGTTTGTTTATGCATATGTGCCGACTCACGATACTCGTTTTGTGCAGCTTGTGTCGCAGGTTTTCCGATGGCGAGGAGGGGCGCGCTTTCTTGAGGTGTGGAAGTCTAGGGCAACCTAGCTTGGGATCACACCCAACCACATCGGACCCACCTTGTTCTGACGTTTTATTCAACTCACTTTGAATTTGCATACAAAGTTTGAGCAGCATCGGGTTGGGATAGGCTACAGACTGATTTTGTTTTTGGGTTTATGGCGTGTTCTTCGCGACCTCTTGGGGTGTGGAAGTCAAGGTTGGGCATGCCAACCTTGCTTGGGTTCGAACCCAACCACATCAAAGGCATCTCATTTGCATATATTCATGCACTTGTCTTCGATATTCATGCAAAGTTTTAGGATCTTTGAGTTAGGATAAGCCTTAGGCAGATTTATCTTTGTGGGTTATGGCGCATTGTTTCCTTCTTGAGGTCGACACAAAGCATGAAAAGCTTTGCAGCCGAGGGCTTTTCGTGCGTCCTAGCGCACCAAACTTGGCACTAATATTGCTGACAGTAATATTGGTGCACCCTCTTAAGCGCAAAGACTTTCATTGAGTGTACACGGAATGGTCGCCTCTTGATAAAGAGTAATTTGGGTTTGGGTTTAACGTACCCAAACCCAAAGATGCCAATCAGCCGAGGGCTTCCCGTAAGTTCTAGATCACGAAACATGGCATAAATACTTCCAACGTATGTAACTTCAAGTTACGCGAAGCTCAAGGCTTCAAGTTACTTGTGCGCGAAACGAGCAATTTATTTCTAAGGCAGATTTATTGGGTTTGGGTTCGAACGTACCCAAACCCAAAGATGCCAAAAAGCCGAGGGCTTCCCGTGCGTTTTAGCGCATGAAACTTGGCACAAATACTGTCAACATATATACCTTTGAGTTGCCTGAAGCTCAAGGCTTCAAGTCACTTGTGCGCGAAACGAGCAATTTATTTCTAAGGCAGATTTATTTGCTTTGGGTTTGGGTTCGAACGTACCCAAACCCAAAGATGCCAAACAGCCGAGGGCTTCCCGTGCGTTCTAGCGTACGAAACTTGGCACAAATACTGCCAACGTATATATATATGAGTTACCTGAAGCTCAAGGCTTCAAGTTACTTGTGCGCGAAACGAGCAATTGATTTCTAAGGCAGATTTATTTGCTTTGGGTTTGGGTTCGCCATGAACCCATAAGCCTACGACAAGACCTAACGTCATTACACGCAAATATGGATAACTATTGAAGTTACATAAAAGATAACAGTACGATACCGACGTGGTTGGGTTTGATTCCAAGCGAAGTTGGTAAACGCCAACTTTGACTTCCACACCTCAAGAAGGAAACAATGCGCCATAACCCACAAAGATAAATCTGCCTAAGGCTTATCCTAACTCAAAGATCCTAAAACTTTGCATGAATATCGAAGACAAGTGCATGAATATATGCAAATGAGATGCCTTTGATGTGGTTGGGTTCGAACCCAAGCAAGGTTGGCATGCCCAACCTTGACGTCCACACCCCAAGAGGTCGCGAAGAAGACGCCATGAACCCAAAAACCAAAATCAGTCTATAGCCTATCCCAACCCGATGCTGCTCAAATTTTGTATGCATATTCAAAGTGAGTTGAATAAAACGTGAGGACAAGGTGGGTCCGATGTGGTTGGGTGTGATCCCAAGCTAGGTTGCCCTAGACTTCCACACCTCAAGAAAGCGCGCCCCTCCTCGCCATCGGAAAACCTGCGACACAAGCTGCACAAAACGAGCGGTATCGTGAGTCGGCACATATGCATAAACAAACTGAAAAATAAAAAGCAGTCAAACACTTCCGAAATCCCTGCGCATACCACAGCAGCCACGACATCGTTCCGCCCATGAGGCGAAGCGAAGGACCGTTGAGAAAATTATGAGCAGTAAATGTTGGTGCGCAGCTCTTTATCCTTGAGCGGGTCAACGCCAACGGCAATCGTATCCGCGATATCGATGGAAGATAAATAGATGATATGTTTTAATAATCCTGGAAATTAAATTCACGATGACACGCGAGACGATGCGAGACGATATGACCGTCACGCTGGTTCAGAATTTTTTCGGGACTGAGACGGAAACCACGTTCCAGTTCCAGCGCGTATAACCCTTCCCTTTCGGATTTCGATTTGCATCGGAACACATGATATAATTCTGATGACAACATGCCGCTGCCGCATGACGTCATCATTCATAATTTTAGACGGACCAATCGAATTGACATCGTCGATCGTGTCGAGTGAACACGCGAACAGTGGTGTCACAGTCGGAGTCGCAGTCGAGTGAGAACGGCGCGGCGCGGCGAAGCAGACTGAGACTGATGAGACTGCAGACTCGAGACTCAGACTCGAGACTGCAAGCCCGAAGGCGAAGCCGCATCCGCATCCGCAGCCGTTCCTAGCGGTGAGCCGGTGACAGGCCATCTCATACCGATAGATACAGTTAACAGTGACACACATACAGAACAGTACTGTAGCGGCTAGCGTAGTCGGACCCTACAGTGTCACGTTTTTCGTTTTGTTTTCACTGCAGTCGCCAAAATCTCGAATTAAATAATTGTGCATTCATCCATAAAATGATAATCCATTCAAGTTTCAAGATTGTAGATTCCTTTTTCATCATTTCGATTTCCGATTTCGCCTTCGGTTTCGGGTAGTTTGTACCCTCAGTAGAGCGCTACAGTGACACAGAGGAGACCATCTGAGGAGATCGCCAATGAGACTCGCTCCCGGATAAGAAGATCAAGATCAGTATCACGCTTAGCCAATGGTAGCGTAGCGGCTCCATTGCCCGCTGTGTGGTTCCCTGTTGCTCGCGAGCAAGAAAACATTCCATCCGCAACCCACACTACCACCCCGCCCCTCCGCTTCCCCACACAACCTTGCTAAAATCAGCCATGATGGCACAGCAAGCATCCATCTCTGCCCGTGTCTCCTACAGGTGCGCAGCAACTTGCTATAGTGATTATGGGCGGGGTTTCCAGCGTCCTTTGACGTCAAGTTTTGTGATTTTTGTTGCAGCGTGTCCAAGGATGCGTTGTCCCGACGCAGCGCCCCCAAGCGCGCAATGGCTGCCCGCCGTGTTGCGGCCGTCACTGCCGAGGCCCGCCCTGTGTGGTTCCCCGGCGGTGAACCCGCTGAGCACTTGGACGGCTCTCTTCCCGGGGACTACGGTTTTGATCCCCTTGGCCTCGGTGTGTAAGCAGCATCAATACCCGTTTACATGCCGCATTCAAAAGTTTTGACAGCGCATATTCATAATGCGTTGAAGATCACGTAATACCATTTGCAGGCGCCGAGCCCGAGAGGCTGAAGTGGATGCAGCAGGCTGAGCTTATGCACTGCCGTTGGGCCATGGCCGGTTTCGCCGGTATGGTGCTTCCCGATGTCGCCACCAAGGTGAGTTGACATCAAAATATGATACAACTGCGATTGTCTCTCCAGTTACACAGAACCATCACTTCCCTCTGGTATTGCGGCAGGCCGGCGTGTTGGATCTTCCTCCGTGGTTCGAGGCCGGTGCGTCTGAGATGCCCTTCAGCGGTCTCACGATCTTCTGGACCCAAATGATCCTGATGAACTGGGTTGAAGTGCGCCGGTGGCAAGACTTCAAGAACCCCGGCTGCGTCAACGAGGTGTGAAGCGCAAAACGTGTTCGCACGTCCCTGGTCTAGCCGTCGGAGAAAGCAGCAACGCACTTTCGTCTCTTAGCTACTTTGTGTTGCGTACCTTATTGTTTTTCACGACTCTGGTAAAAAGAAACCAGTGCTATGCACACCTGAAGCAAAGCCGTTCCTCTAGCCTGTGGAAAGTCCTTTCAAACGGATTTGTTCCTCGCAACACTGTTTACCACATAGCTTTGGTTCTGGTATTGAAGAAAAAAGCTGTCCATGACAGGATCCTATCTTCAAGGGCCAAGGGTTCGAGTGCACCGGCACTGAAGTCGGCTACCCCGGCGGCAAGTGGTTCAACCCCTTGAGCTTTGCCACCACCGAGGAGCAGGTAAGAACTTATGACGTTCTTGCTGAAACTCGGAGAGGCTTGTTTCCTCTCACCAAAGGTGTGCCAAGCGTTATAACCTGAGTGGGTTGTTGGGGTTTTTTGGATTTGTTTCGTAAAGATGGCCGCGTACAAGTTGAAGGAGATTAAGAATGGACGTCTTGCTATGGTGGCAACTGTCGGCCTTGCTGCCCAGGCTTTCGCCACTGGCGAGAGCCCCGTCACCAACTACCTTGCCCACTTGTCTGATCCCGGTCACACCACCATTTTCCAGGTAAAACTTGTGTAATTCCGAACGACAGTTTTGACTTTTATTTTCTTTATTGGCGAAAGATGTGTGATTTTAACAGAGACTGACCTGTGATGTTCTGTCATAGGCTTTCGGTTTGTAAAAAAAGAAAATCAAAAGAAGTGGTGATGTGCCGTATACGGCTATCTGGTTGTAGGAGGATTTAGCGATGATAGAATAGTCTAACTGCCTAAACATTTATATATTTGCAGTTTAATATTAAGACACATATTCAATGTTCTCTGTGCATGTTTGGTTACTATTTGTTGGCCCACCATTTTTAAATGTATGCATTTGTGGAGTCATCTAATTTGCAATTCTGATAACTTGATTAAACATTTTATGAAGCCAATTACGTAACGTCCAGAAAAAGCGTGTTGTGGGGTTACTACTACTGACAAAGCTTTATTTATTTTATCAGCCGGAGTACAAGCGGAGACTTGAAATTAGAGCTCTACCTCCCCGCTCACACAATTAAGCTTCACAATGGGCCATGAAATCGCGATGACGGCTCAGAATCGCCAAAAATGATTGAATGACGATTTCAGCGATTCAGAGCGGCCGAATCATATTTATTTTTCCCTGTTGAGGTTTATTTTCCCTCTCGCAGTTTTCATTCCAGTTTTCCGTCGCTAAGCGAAAAGGGCTGGCAGCCCTTGTTTGACTTTATGCATATGAGCTATCTGCGTGATATTGATCACGCATATGGTTAATATGTTATTCCCAAGACTGTTAGTAACACGGGGTACAGCAATTTGTCTCCAATTTTAATCCTGTAATTTACGTATAATCTATGACGGACATGACAGTGACAGAATTGACCAAGAATCTGAATGCGGCGATCGCGAGCCTTGCTTTTCCTTTAGAACCTGGTTCTTGCCGTCCAGATTTCTTGAATTCAAAACTTCAACAGCGGACCTGTCGCGAGCTATGAAGTAGTTTTTTCGCGCACTTCGCGAGGTCGAGAGTCTTCGGCCCGTTGACCATAGCCTAAAAAGGCGTCAACGGGTCGCTGTACGGTGTCCGTTTTTTGCCACGTGGCCTAGAGACGTGGAACGGGAGCTACACCGGCTGAGCGGATGATGCCGCGGCCTCTGAAAATCAGTGAAAAACAACATCATGGGAAATTCGGACACCGTAGGTAGTTTTAAAAAGGCATATATAGAGGACGTATGTATGCCTTTGACCCTCCTGCGGTGTCCGGACATGCGCTTTCCAGCATCCGGTAGGGTAGGATGCCGCCATCGGGTTTGGGTTTGCGGAGAGCGCTGAAATCTGCAGCCATTCGCGTTTCACCCGGTTGAACTTATCTGGAACTTATCGTATGCCTTGCACTATGCTTGCTTAACGGGTGTTAAGCAAGCACGGTACTATGGTTGCGTCAAGGAATGTATACCATTCCTTGAGCACCGGCATTCCGGGGAGTCGCCTAGGTCACGTAGATTGTTCATCCACTCAAGTGAAATGAACAAACCTGGCAACCTATAAACTTTTTTATTGTGCGTGACACAAGCTACTTGAATACAGGTTTGTGGCTACGTTTGTTCGTGCGGGCGCGTTGTAGTGCGGATGGCTAACCTCACGTGATCATCTTCGCGCAAGGGAGGCGAAGCTGATCACGTGCAGTTGGACATGAGTTCGCACTTGAGGAGTGTATGCATATATGCACTGTGATATGCTGTATGGTATGTCGTGCAATAATATATGATAAAAAATACACCGCTGCTGCTGACCCGGGTCAACAGCAGCGGTGTATTTTGAAGTGAACGAAAGTCGAAAGTGATTAAGAAACAGTTTCAAACTGTCTCGAGCTTCCCAACACCGATTTATCTGCGTCCGATGACTGTGTACATGTAATTGTACCGTCAGATCGAAAATAATTTTATACACAGTGTCTGGCGTAATTTTCGAGTCATCGTCGTCATCGAAAATGCACTTTTGATTAGGTCATGAAATTGCTGTACGGGGGTGCCAACAATCTTGGGATCAAGTAAGCCATTCTCAACATTTTGAGATGCCCGCGGGCTTGGCGCTTTGCGCAAAGTTTCAACTTTTCAAGTAAACGGGATTCCCGAGGGATTTCCGCTTGTATCTTTTGATTGGCTTGGAGTTAGTTCTAAAGTGAAACAGAATATTGATGCTGAGACTCTTGCGCATCCGTTGCGCGCATCCGATATATCCCCGCACCATGGGAGGTATAGCGGATGTTCGATTGAGCGCTCCGAGGTGTGAGCCCACGTAATGATGCTCGTTTTCAAGAATGTCTTCATATGATATCGCAAGGCACCCGTAGAAACCAGTTGTGATATCAGTATGCTTCCTAGGAAGCATACTGATACATAGAAATTTACTGCGCTTCGAAAAAACGAGTATACGAATTTAGGTTAAACATATGCTGCATCGAAACCCCTGAGTTTTTCATCTGAATCGCCCGATGCGAAAATTTCGGGGGTAATTTCGGATCTCCGTTTGTACGTCAAGTCCAGACATATTCGGTTTGTGAGCTCGATTCTACTGTAAAAGCATGACAGGAAAGTGGAAATATACATGTAGCAACGAATGAACAAACATAGCGGTGAACATACAGGGATTAATGCATACAGCTGCCTATAATAGCTACATACATGCACTTTCAACTTAATAGTTTGAATTCACTACAATTATGCAATGTGCCCTTAGGCACCTCACGCGCTACGCAGCCCAGGCACCTCTTGGGTTTTTTTTTTGTGTGTGTACGAATCTTGAAAGATGATACAGCCCTTCACAGCATCACATTACCTGCACGAAATGCCAAGCAATTGTCAGTGACAAACACACTCTGACGAGTACCATTCACAAAATACCTACACACGACACACTCAACTATCTACCATAGCATGGTCGGCAAAGACCGGGGAAAGATCCCACCGAGGATTGCCCCCAGTCGCGCTGCTACCATCATTCGAAGAACCTTTCATTTAAACTACGAAAGACAAGGACATTCAGCACGTCATAGAGCACACGCATCCGTGGGCGGCAAAAGATCCCGCCAGGAGCAGTCCGCGATCGCGCTGCTACTACCGTGTCTTCTTTATTGATTTTAAAATTAAATAATTATTTTGCCCCAAAACGACCTATGTAAAAAAATAACAAACAATTAATTGAGTTGCTCGATTCCCGGTGGTGAAAAAAAAGCATAGTCGATTAAATAATTAATTGCTTAATTGGTAGATAGCCCCGCCACTAAAAGAACAAACAACAAGGCCGTAATTAATTCGAATGTCGCCGAATCCTGCCAACAAAAACCAACAATAACGGCAATCTGGCAAAATAATGCCCCACCCGTCAAAATCACTCTCACTGCACACTACCACACGCCGGCGGACTCGGGACTGTATCTCTATCATTTTGGGGACTCGGCGGTGTGTAGCTTGTGTAAATGCAACCCTGTCACAAGTAAATGTGGGAAGACGACCCTGGGTGCCATCTTGGCCAAGATGCGCCGTTCGTTACACAAGCGTCAACAGGCGTCACTCATGAGCTTCGGTGTGAAGCGCGGTGTCGCTCCCACAACAGTGAACAACGACCTTGTTGTAACTCGTCCCGAGCCCAAGCTCTTCGCCGAGGACAGACTTTTACTTTTCTTAGATGAAATTTTGCGTCATCCCTACAAGAAGCGCGTTGGCCGCCCTAAAAAGTCGGCATTCGTTGATAGCCGATATCTCCTTCTGGTCGAATGTGCCGTGATGTGGAGTTGGGCGAGCGTCTCGCAGCTTTACCCAACTATGACAAAGATCCCCGAAGGTGGGAAGGAATGGCCCATCGGCCTGAAAAGTGAAAATAATTAAATATTTCAACAAAATGCTCGGTATTTAATAAAAAACAAAGTCCATTAATTAAATAATTTGTAGGCAGGCTCCACACTAAAAGAACAAAGAAAAACTATTAAATATTTAATTGTTTTCGGCCAATCAACAAACTTTTAACCATGGTTTATTGCACCCAAATTCAGGAATAAAAATCAATAAAGAAGGCGCACGGTACGTAAGCCAAAATCGTAAACAACGGGATGTGCGTGGGTGAAAGGGCGCGCTACGTAGACGCATGCGGCATAGCAAAAAAGCTGCCGTCCTACGTACGATTCAAATACTAAAACCGTGCCGTTGCAGCCGCCCAACGGAGATAGGCATATCGGAAAACACGGTCAAGGGACAGAAACAATCCTAGTGCGAAAGAGAATTCCGAGCGCACAAAGGTAGACCTGATGTTGGGTTTTCTGCAAGGTCAAGAAAAAACGGTTAAAAATAGTGCAAAAACGAAAGAAACCTACCGGAAGTAATGAAAACAGTGCAGTGTAGAGCCGCCGCCAAACCGACTGAGGGTCGTCCGCAGGCTGGGTGTATGGGCTCTGGCTGGTTGGGGGCTCCATACTAGGTGACAGTTGGCAGGTCAATGGAGGTGGGCCTCTAGGGATAAAGTGGACTGCCGGCAAGATATCACGACCCAAGTTCGATAAATAGCTGTCTGAGTGAGTAACAGGCCGTTTTGGGGTGTTTTGAAGAATATAACTGAAAATTTGGCCAGGGCTCCGCGACACGGTTTTGGTCAACAGGCTGGTCAACGATACACTGTAAAAGTAGCCCAGAAGACGATTTTTTGCCGTAACGTCTCGAAGTAAAGGGTGAGCTGCAACATATTGAACCTATTGAAAACCATTAAAAGGTGTTACATATGACGGTTGTCAAGTGTTACTATGACTTCTAGGTATATCTAGGGTCAAGATCTGTCAGATATATAGTTCGGAGTGAATATATCGGATAACTGGAAATAAACCCTGAGTTAAGGGTTTTGGGATCAGAACGGTAAAAGTCAGTTTGATAAAAGAGGTATACACCTAAATACTAACGGGAGTTTCCCGACTACTAGTGACGGTCACCCAGCCTACTTTAGGAAGTGACAAGTGACAGATTAAGCTGTCGATGTGTCACATCCAGCACACCACCTAGGGTGGTGACCGGAGCTAGTAGTGAAACGAAGCAAACAAACTCCCTACTTAACCTCAGGAGGAAACTGTAGCACACCTGGGGGCCTGTACTCTTGGTCAGGGCGGTCCCAGTTCGCAGCAAGGTTGACAGATACTGCTGTTAATTGCTAAAACCCTAAACATAGCTCAAATTTAGAGAGCTCCTCTGCACATCTAGGAGGCTAAGCAATAGCTAATCTCTAGGCAGGCACGGTGTGACCAATCTCAGCCACTAGAGGTCTGCGGGACTGGCGGTCCGGCCCGGAGCAGCGTGAGGGTGAAGTGGTTGCCGGCCTTTGGGGCCGGTGGTAAATCATTCGTAGAAGAAATTCCTGAATCCTCGATCACAGCCGCATGGTCCCCAGAGACCGGCTCCTCGTCATCGGACGAGTACGGCGGTGGCGGGTAAGGTGGTGACGGCGGAACATAATCAGGGTCGGGGTCATACAGCCATGGCGGCCGCGGGACATTCCGGAGAGTGTGGAATCCCTGCCGCAGCTCCCGATACCGCGCGTCTGCCGATGCGGCGGAATAGCAGCCGTGCCCGCACCACCCACTGCGTCGCCAAGATCGTTACGAATCATTTCAGTTGGTGAAGTCCCCGTAGTCGGGACTGCCGAGGCAGTCCACGAAGCACCACCGACCGGCGGAGCCGTGCATGTGCGCGCATCGGCACCACCGACATCGGCAACGGTGTGCGGTGCGGCGGTGGCACAAATCACAAACAGTGCACACACCAAGGACGAAGTGAGAAGAGACCTCCCGAAGCCCGGAATGCTGTTCCCACAGCCGTACCGTGGCCGCGGCGGTGCCACCGAGGCATCCTCGTCGTCATCGTCGCTCGTGGCGCAGGTCGCGGGCTTGTAGTCCATCACGCGCTCCGGCGCCTCAACCGCGGAGAGCAAATTGATGCTCGCGGCCGGCACGTCGGGCGCCCCCAATGCAATCCCCGTGCTCCCTGTTAGGGTTTGAAATCGGTGCGGGGATTTTCACTGTACGAGCCGGGTCAAATCATATCCCGTCGTGGGGCGAAATGTCAGGGTTATGACCGATAACACATGTGTCATACATGTCATACGTGTCATACCTGTCAGACATGTCATACCATGTCATGTCATGTCGAGTCATGTCATATATTATAATGACAGACAGTCGTCAGTACGGTCGACTATGACTGTACATGTCATCGAGATGATAAGTCACATCATCTGTCATTTATTCAAGGAAAGACTTGAATGACACCTGTCATCGAGAGGCCGTAAGTCGGACTCGAAGATGGCGAAGCAAGATACCTTCTTGAAGTACCGAACGGTTCGGAGAAGAAATCATCTTCGCTTCTAGCATGTGCGGAACAAGCATGCGGGTATCATAGGGCGAACGCATCATTCGTTCTGCCGATACCAGTCGTTCAACCAATGCCTCGGGTTCACAACCCAATAGCGGTACCATCTGTGAGATGGGAGGCATTCGGTATAGATGAGCTAGCGTTGTGCTAGAGCAGTTGTAACAAACGCCGGCTTCTCATGGTACCGCGCCGGGTTTGTTCAGCTGGTGACACGCATGACAGTGGTGACAGCATGACAGGCTTTACGAAGATGACCATCTGTGAGATGCAGACTTGTTAGAGAAGATATGGTCACCATCAAATGACCAGGGAATGATAAGACGAAGATGGCAGTGACTCCTTTGCCGCTGACGTGTCAGTCAGAATGTGGTGAACGGTAACATTGTTAGAGCTGGCATGGAATAATGACTTTCCATTGGCCAGATGAAGATTTAAGGGCTAGAACCCGTTACAGTTTTGGGAAATGTGACAGAGCATTGAGATATAAGTAGACTCTGACCGGAGGTCAGGCTAGTGGACTCATTATTGTTTTGCCTTCGCAAGTACTAGGTGGCTGTTCGCGTGCCAGTGCTAGAGTGCTAAGACAGTTCTGCTCACAGCTTTTGTACACAATAATTCGTATTTTGTGATATAATATCAATTTTGACGGATACATTTTACTGCTGTTTTCATACTTTTTCAAAACAATAATGTCCTGCGCGGAGCGGCTTTTTATTTCAGTGTTAATCCGGAAGTAAAGGCCCTTTGGCGAGAAGTCAGCAGCAGTTGAAAGAGCGGATTCGGAAGTCAGGCGACTCCAGGGGCACCCACGGTGCACTGGCGGACCCTTTTTCTTCCCTGAACTTGGTGGTACTTGCACTGAAAGAGCTACCAGTGACGGCGGCGACGGATCAGCTTTGAATTCACTAGTCATGAGCGGCCTCCTTCTACCCGGTGATAGGCTCAACACCTTGTTCTGCAGTGAATCCAGGGGCACCCCTGGTGCACTGGCCTAGCTGCTGACAGGTGTCCTTCAGTTTTGAGCTAATCAGCACGGCATGAGCTTGGGCGGCGGCGGCGACAAAGTCAATCAGCAGTGAATGTACACCTGGATGAGCACCTCTCAGTGGTTCCTTCAGCTGGCCACCTTGTTTGAAGTGAATCCAGGGGCACCCCTGGTGCACTGGCTTAACTGAAAAGCAAGTGTGTGTTACCTGGGAGCTAATCAGCAGCGGCATCTGCCTTGACTTACCGGCTAAGAGTGGATCAACAGCTAATGTGCACCTTGATGAACTACCTTCCAGTGGGTTCTCCAGCTGGCCACCTTGTCTGAAGTGAATCCAGGGACACCCCTGGTGTACTGGCCTAGCTGAAAGGCAGGTGTGCTTGGCCTAGGAGCTAATTAGCGGCGACATCTGCTTTTACTTACCAGCAAAGAAGTGGATCAGCAGTGAGTCACTGCTCTATGTCTGGAACTGCAACTTACGGTTTCTTGGGCAGCTCCACCTTGTCTGACGGTTAATCCAGGGACACCCCTGGTGTACTGGCCTAAGCCTGAAGCAGGGGAAAAGCTTGCCAGAGGACTGGCAGCAGCATCAGCCCTGAAGGCGACAACTGAGTGGTCTTTTAAGCGATATTCCCTGGTGTGACACAGTTACCTGGTGGATTCAGAGTTAATTACTTTACCAGCCTGGAGTGCTGCTTACTACTGGAGTGACCTTCTAGTGCTTTATCATAATGTGTTGGAGAATTCTTCTATCTTTTCTACGGTATTGGTCAGCCGGTGAGGCCCTCATGTCACAGGCCACCTTCTGAATCAGCAGTAGTGCTGCGAATCCAGGGGTGCTCAGCACACTGGCTTAGCTCCCAACTCTGCCAGCGACCTTGTACTTGCTTACTGGACTGGGGAGTGAGCTTCTATGCCAGCCATGGTGCCCTTGATTAGCAGTGGTGTTGTGAATCCAGGGGTGCTCAGCACACTGGCCTAGCTCACACCGTTGCGCATCAGTGCTATTCTTGGTGTCGTGGAGTTGCCCTCACTTTCACTGTGCTCTTGATGAACTCTGGCCCAGCTAATCCAGAAGTGCTCAGCACACTGGCCCAGCTTTAACTCTTCCTCGCACGAATATTCTGCATCTGCTGCTGATTCAGAGTGCTGAAGCACAGTGCTGGACCTTTAGGCGTTCGCTGGCCGCACGCGTTTCGTTCTTTCGCTTGTTCAGCAAGGTGAATCCAGGAGCACTCAGTGCACTGGCCTAAGCCAGTCTGAATCAAGCCTCCAGTCTACTGGTGAACGAGCTTTGCGCTGAGAGAGGGGACTCTTCCTTGGTCCCATTGGCTGAGCATTAACACAGTACTTTACCACGGAGGGCGAGGCAGAGCCAAGCGCTGCCTCTGTCCAGTCCAGAGAACGTGAGGCACGACGGCTGGCGCGAGAGCGGGTCAGTCAGGACCTTGACACGGAATATATGAGCGCAGAGGGGTCGGGCTCAGAAACCACTCCCTCCGCACCGCCATCACCAGCAGCAACAGCGCTCGCAGCAACAGCACTCGCAGCAGCAGTAGCAGCCTCAGCGCCTGCAAACCAGTTTCTCTTTGCGCTTGACGACGTAGACGAGATGGATTACTATGACAGGGAGAGCCACTCACTTGACAAGGAAGACGTCAAACTCCAGTACACTGGTGGTAAGAATGAGGACAGAGCGCTCTTCATCAGGCGTTTCGTGGACATGGTAGCGAAAGTGCAGCGGGCTTTTGAGGCCAAGAAGCGTAGGCACACGAAGTCAGCATCTTTCCATGCGCTCAGTCAGCAGCAGAAGAAGGCCTTCGCTGAGTCCAGGCCAGACTTCAGATCATTGTGGGATAGCATACCCTCGTTTCTAGCAGGGGACGATCATTCCACCTCAGTCGCTTATGACTGATGGTGCGCTGCCTACCTGAAGGATGGCGTCATGGCTTCACACGCTTGTCATGTCCTGAAGGATCTTACCATGAGAGACGCCTACCAGGGATCTGTGCGTTGTGCGCAGCCTCCTTTTCATGAGCTGGCGCCAGGATCAACCTGGGCAGTTTGTAAGGTGTTCGAGGATGGTGATGAGGATGGCGAGGCGTCTGATGAGTGGGCAGGCGAGGGAACCTCCACGAAGGGTCTCACGGGGCCAGATGGCACTGAAGATTCTCACTACTTTTGGGCCTTGAGGGCTTTCGTTGCAGAGCTCGAAGCTAAATTCTTGATGAAGGGCACCAAAGAGAAGGAGGATCTCTTGATCGCCAAGCCGCAGACCAACGAGCAGGACGGCCTCGCCTACGTGAAGAGCTGTCGTCGCAGGGAGGCAGCACTCAACACCGGCAAGAGGGTGGAGGACTCCGTCGTCAGGCAGGACATCGAGGAATGCATCAAGGGCCTGCGCATCAAAGAATACCGAGATCGCGTGTCCGAGCAGCTGCGTGTCAGCCATCCTGCCCCCAACAAGGTCACATGGGAGGACCTGGAGGTGATCGTGGAGGTGCAGGACAAGCTGAAGAACGATGCGGAGGCTTGGGCTCTCACACTGCAGCAGGAGCTGGTTCGTAGGCTCAACTGCGTGTACTCCTGCTACGAGGCCAGGCAGATGGGGCTTGACCTGGCTGCACTAGTGTCGGCCATGAGGCGCTCGGGTTCTGCCTCCAAGACTGGGGACAGACGCAGGGACCCCAAGAAGAAGGATCAAGCACAGCATGGTGGCGACGACGCCAAGAAACCTGCGAGGAAAGCGAACAATGCCGAGCGTCAGAAGCCTTCTTACAGCAAGGTGCCACCACCTGATGCTTCGAAGAAGTTCCAGTGTGACTGGTGCTTCACGCGCCTGCCCCACTCTCCAGAGCGCTGCTACACGGGGTGTCGTGAGGAGGCCCGGGTGCCGCCCAACTTCCATAAGGACAGGCAGAACTCCAAGTGGCCGGACGAGGTCAAGAATGCCCAGATGCGTGCCTACAACATCGCACACCGCTTTGATAAGCACAAGATGGGGATCACCACCAAGGAGTGGCTTAAGCTCCCCGAGGCCAAGCAGAAGCAGCCGCAGCAGCCGCAGCAGCAGCAGCAGCAGCAGCAGCAGCAAGTGGCTGCCAGTGCCGAGGTTAAAGAGAAACTCGCCGCAGAATTGACAGGTCTCCAGGCAGGGTCACCTCCAAAGGATGACAAGATCGCCGATGCACAGGCCCGATCAGAGGTCAGCGATGCGGAGACTGAGTACGACTCCCACTTCACCCAACAGGCTGAATACGAGGAGGATGAGCAGGACTGCCCTGCTGGGGGTGGGCTGGAAGGTGGTCATGGTGTTGGCATCGGTCACGCACCGAGTCTCCAGGCCAGCGCCGCTGTCGCCTTGGGCAGCGCTCAGCAGATGCGGGGCTTCCAGGTCAAGACGCCGGAGGAGTTCGACAGGGCCGCTCAGGTGCCTAGAGCCGTTCCTCCCAACGTACTCAGCAGGAAGGTCCACCTGTTGGCATCCAATCTTCGCAGCTCCGTGCGCGCCTGCTCGCAGATTGCTGCCATCCTGATATCCCAGAACGCCATCGACCTCCCGAAGGACATCGAGAACCTTTTGGCGCTGGAGGAGCTCATGGGCAAGGGTCCGAATGATGCAACCGAACAACCCACCGAGGTCAACGAGCATGAGCTGGAGGACACGCACGCCACAGCGACACAAGGAGTAAGAAGGGAGGCAGATGGTTCAGGACACTGCGCGATCGAGGAGGTGCCATTGGACGAGATGCCCAACGGTGTGGTCGACAGCGCCGCCGCTCGATGTGCAGCCGCTGCCTGCGTGGACGACCTGGGGGTGGTTGACTTCAGTGACCATGGACATGTACGAGCTGGCACCATCAAGACCTTCGCCTACGACGCACTGAGGGCATCAAAGATGACGCAGCACCTGACCGACGAGCAGGTGTTATTGATGGCTCAGGTGCAGCCCATCTGCAAGTTGCGGAATGCTACCCTGTATGAGGGGCTGGCGTTGGTGTCATCTGGTGGTGAGCTTATGCTATACCGGGCGATCCTCATGGACACCGGCGCCAACTGCAACATCATCTCTATCGCTGTTGTAAGGCGGCTGGGTCTCACAATTTATGAAGCCAGCACCGGCGCCAAGGTCACCAGATGTGACAACAGTCCCACGAAGTTCACCCATTACTGCTACGTGGACGTCATTCTGGCTGCGGGCACGCCGCACATGACGCTTCACCGGTTGTACGCCTTCGTGACCTTCGAGGCCGAGAACTCTTGGGACCTGCTGATAGGCACTGGGCCGTTGAAGAATTCCCTGATGATCGACATCAAGTTGGGAAGTTGCGTGGCCGTGTCGCATGCGCCGACGATTTTGGGCATGGATGCTCAGGTGGTTCTTCCGCTGGTCGACATGACAACACCCAAGCATCCTCACCAGCCCAGGAGGATGGACCCAGTGGTATGTTTGCAATCGGAGATCTTTGGGCAGGAGACGGAGTGCGAATGGCTGGGGTGCCCACCCCTGAGCACGAGGGAGGAGAGGTTTGCTGCCTCTGGGATTCGGTCTGAGCACATCCATGACGGCTATGAGTCATCGGTGGGGTCACCACTGCCTTCGTCAGGGCCATCTGCTGCGCCCCCTAGACCCCGAGTCGCCACACGCGCAGAGATCGAGGCGAGGTCTCGCGTTCACACATGTTCGCTTGAAGGAGGTCGAAGGAGCCACCTGGCGTTACTGGCGCCCGCCGATCTGACGGTGTCGGAGCGCATGCTTGCGCAACTTTACGCAGCACCAAACCCCTGGGTGGGTGGACGCGCGAAGTGGGTCACCGATGGCCAGGTGACTGGGGTTCGTCCGCCTCTGGACGTTCGTCTTGACCACAACTGGGCGGATCAGAGACTGTACCTGGACCGGCACCATGTTGCGCGTCTTTGCCGCATCCTTCAAGATCTTCCTGAGGACATGCCAGCCAAACCTTCCCAGGAGCATGTCTGCGTGGAGTTCGTCCGCTGCCTCGAGCAGAAGTGGGTGATGGTGGACCAGCTGATGCCCCCTAACTGGCTGTATGTGGACCAGAAGTTGGATCACGATGAGGATAAGGACCGTTGGGTGCTCAAGGGGAGCTATATGACACACGTGCCATCCCCTGCTAACAAGCAAGACGTCGTCAAGCCCAGGGAGCAAGGCAGAGCGCTCGACAGCCTCAACTCAATCCAGCGACTGCAGCACACGCTCCAGGAGTTGTTCACGTACCCCAGTGGTGAGGTCGCTGGCACCCTCATGTGGGATCTGAAGGAGCGTGTCCTCTGTGTACAACCGAGCGCAGCCACGCAGCACCTCGAGCTGATGCGCTGCACGCTGGATCATGCACGCGTGTACAACAGTGAGGAGTTGCTGGACGAGCTTCAGCTCCCTCATTGGTACGAGAGCGCTGGTGTCTGGACGTACCAGCTGCTCAGGTACCTTCGCCCGGTGGACATAGAGTCCCTCTCGATTGGCATCCTCCAACAGTACGATCTATATGGCAACGTAGCGCCACCTCTGGAGCTCATCTCTCTGGGTTCGAGCACCAAGTACTACCCGGTGGGGGATGGTCTTGGGGGAACTGGTAGGGTGTTCTCCCAGAATGCCGCTGCTCAGGAGTACGTGCGCTTGGGGGAGATGAGGGAAATGCTCAAGGCAGCCAACACCAGACAGCAGGGCCATGATGCACTCGATGCAGATGCGGAGCGTAGGCCGCCACCGCCCAAGGGAACAACATGGTCAACTTCAGGCTCACGAAGCGAGCCCCTGCGCAGCCACCTGCTCCTGCCGCAGGAGCAGGACCATCCCGGGCTGTCGCAGGGCCATCTCGCGCCAGGTCTAGCAGCCACTCGCCACCTCGCTCGTCGCAGATTGCACGACCGTCTCAAGCTGGCGCGGGGCCGTCTCGGGCCAGGTCCAGTGACCATTCGCCACCGCGCTTCGCGCACATCGCGTACTGCCGTACTCCGTCGCCTTCGTCCAGCAGCCATGGGACCGAGGACTTGGTGTCGTCAGATCCTGACAGCAGCCCTCCTCGCGGGAGGTCGCCCTCTGCATCGCCTGCCAGGACCAATGTTGGCTCGTGGGCGGACTCAGTCCGTGTTCCGCGTGATGCCCCATCAATTTCTTCAGGGGGCCCACCTCCTACGCCTCCGAGTCCGCCGCGGGCAGGTCGCCTGCCTCGGGCCCCTGGGAGGGTGCCTCCATCTCCGGCAGAGTCAGATTGGGACGCTACACGAATGGCCACCGCATCCGTTAGTTCAGTGTGCCAATTTCTGTCCGTGGGGGAGGTGAAAGCCTTGAAGGATCGCCGCAACCTCACTGTCTTTATGATACGGTTTGGCATAACGTTCTATGATCGGTGCAGAAGCCAGCGCGTCATGTACCAGCTTGGCGTGTGCAACAAGGAGCGGGGTCTCAGGCTGCGGAAGCATCCGGGCATCACCAGCAAAGTTGAGAAGAAGCATAACAAGACCATCGCGTGCGGGAACAATGGCTGGCGTCTCCCTCTTGGGGGACAGACTACGTCTTCCAGCCTCCTGGAGGCCATGGTTTCAGCCTGGGCTGATTTGTCGCACCGTGACTCAGGGCACAGGTTGCCGGGGGGTCATGCGAGGAACGTTGCGTGCTCGCTGTGTCGCTACGTGGAGATTGGGGCGGCACACGTGCTGCGCTGCATGGCGCACCCGAATGCCACACCCGTGTACTACGTCTTCCTGGAGGACGAGCGGTGTCTTCCTTGGCATGCTGAGTTCACGAATGAGTATTTCGAGCGGGACGACCGGAAGTTCACGTGCTTGCAATGGGGAACCAGGGAATCGGCCGCGCCGTGATTGATGCCAGCCCTGGGGGCCTTGGAGGCGCTGCGTCTTCCGCCGCCGCCGCCGCCGCCACCGCCCGCTCGTCAGGCTCACGTGGCCGAGAGACCCGAACACATGGATACGGCCTTGCGAAGGAATGTGCACGAGGTTCGAGACCCCCCTGCACGTCATCAGCCGGGCGCAGGCGGCTCGTCTGCCCCTTCTGTCGATCGCCATGGGGCTGCTACCCATGTCGTTCATGCACCAAGGGCGTCCAGGATGCCAGCCGATCTCACATCGCGGTGTCCTCCTTCTCCAGCTGCTTCGATATGCAGCGCAGAGACGCAGGCTTTCGAACGTCATACGGACGAACAGCGTGAGGCGCAGAGGCAGACGCATTTTCAGCAGGGCTCCCCGGGCGCAGCGGGCGGGTGGCCCTGGTGAACGACCAACGCTGTGGCCGTGGGCCGCCTGCACGGGCGGTCCACTTGAGGCCAGGTGTCCTGCGAGCGTTTATCTCGTTTGCAGGCAGTGCAGTGGTTTGGTGGTGGCTGGGACGCGGTCCCGTTCCCATGGTCGCCGGGTGGGCGATGTGGGAGGCAGTAGCTTGGCACTTGTCGTGGTGCCCTTTTCAAGTTTGGTGGAGGCGTTTCGTGGCCTCATTTTTGCGCCAGCTGCCCGTATGGTGGTCGACTGCTCGACGTTACCCCCTTCGTGCATCTTACGGCGTCTGGGTCTTATGGGCTCTCGCCTACGTTTGGTACGTTGGGCTCCTTATCGTGCGCGCCGCAGGCATCTATGCTGGCGTGCACCGTGTGCGTGCGGGGGGTTGGATGGTGATGCCCCTTCGGGTGGTGGTCGTTTCCTTGGCGTGCTGGTCACGGTGTGCGGTCGCCCTCCTCTTCGTGGTCCTCGCCTGGCTTTGGGTTTGTGCCGACATTTACGCTGAGGACGTGGCGTGCCACGACTCCTGTCGCGTGCGCTGCCCGCTGGACGCAGGTCACGTTCAACATGGCCGTGGATGGACCGTTCCGACCCTGCGCTTGTCCCAAGTCTTCTTGTTGGGCCGCGTGCGCCTGCCCGCTTTGCCCGCCAGATTGGACAAGCCTCGCTTCGCGGCGCGCTGGACACAGCTCCGACGCAATCTCCGCCTTCACCGCGTCGCACAAGCCGCCTACATGGCGCTTGTCCTTGCAGTCGTGGTGGGTCTTCACCGCTGCTGGTGGGAGTACTCGCTTGGCGCACGGGGGGTGGAGAATCATGGCGTGCTTCTTCGCTTCGAACTCGCCGGTAGCCGCAGCGCATTTCAATCGAATTTTGCGATTTTTTCTGCTTTTGTGCGGAATCTTGTGGGTCGCTGGCAAGATGACCGAGTGTGCGCCTACGTATGATGTCACGTCACCCACACGCAGCGCCTGGGGTTCGTCCCCCTGCACTTCTTGGGAGGCTCAGCAATCCTCAAGGCAATGGGAGCCGGGCTGGGTGGCCAATGTCGCGGAGCAGGATGAGGTCTTGCCGTACACCGTGCTGGACGAGCTTCAACCTCTGGGTGACACGACAGTGACCAAGGACGAGGCAGCGTGGCTCGACACTGAGCTCAATGCCACGTTTGGAGGACATCCTGACTTCAAGGAGAAACACTGGGAGGAAATGCGGAATGTTCTTCGCAGGTGCAAGACCACCTTTGCCAACAGTCCTCACGATCTGAAAGGCTACAAGGGTAAAGCGGAGCACAACACGTTCTCCATTCCTTTCGTAGACGAATCCAAGGCTGCCTACCAGAGACCCAGGAAGTACAGTCCGGGCGAGCAGGAAATCATCGATATTCATTGCAAGGAACTTTTGGAGTATGGCTTTATAGAGCCAGCAGCCAAGCATTGCAGGCATGCGAGCAACGTGGTCGTAGCTGGCAAGAAAGATCACGAGACTGGCCTGTGGACCCAGACGAGGTTCTGCGTGGACCTCAGGGGTGTCAATCGGCACTCCCTCAAAGACAATACGCTGCCGCACCGACCAGAGGAGCTCTACCAGAAGGTGGCGAAGGCTAAGTTCAAGACCACGCTGGATGCCACCAAAGCTTTCCACCAGATTCCCATGGCCACGGAAGAGGACAGGAGCAAGACGGCGTTTTGGTGGAAGAATCAGTTGTACCAATACACCTCGATGCCTTTTGGTGCAGCTGGAGCTACTTCTGCGTTCGTAAGAATCATGGACTACGTGTGCCAGGGGCACGACGACAGATGCTCGGAGATATGTTTTTGATTGAACGTGCAAAGGTACACAATTCGGATTTTTATAATATACTGGATCAGGGCCAGATTGAGGTACAAACGATAATTCGGTTCCGAGTTCTGAAGGCTAAACACTTCTCAAGTGCTCTACTTATTCACTCGTCACTCAGGTTGCAGGGTCAACCACTCGAGAGCCGATGTCACACTTCAAGGTATGGCTTACGCGAGGTCGACTTTACACAAAACTTCCGATTTTCTAGATCGTGAGATAAATGCGATTGAAGTGTGCTCTTAAGTATGGTTAAGTATGGGAGGTAACCGAGCGGTATCGGCCATAACTTTTCAATGCCTGGGTCGATTGTATACCCAGAGCGCGCAATATGTTTAGATTGGTTTAAGCGACATGTTTATCGAATAAAAATATTTTCCGAAGTTTTGTGTAAAGTCGACCTTGCGTAAGCCATACCTTGACTTCGGCTCAACGTTCAGTTCCCGATCCGATCTCATTTCTAATTCCGATTCATCATTCTCGATTCAGATGTTATGCCGACAGGCTGACACGATGACTGCCCCACAGTACTGTCATACTACTGTACTGTCATACTGTCATACTGTCATAGCGTCATACTATCATACTGTCATAACCTTAATATCTGATATTCGATTTCATTGTCTTTTCAACCCCGATGCGAATCTGACCATTCTTCGAGGGTCTGACTGAGTTCCACGATGACACCCCCCACAGTACTGTCATACTACTATAGTGTCATACTGTCATACTGTCATAGTGTCATAGTGTCATACTGTCATACCCCGGACATCTGGTATTCATTCTCATCGTGATTTCAAACCCAATTTCACTGTCATCGTGCCAATCCCAGATTACCCCCGATGACACACATACGGACGCATAGGCATATCGGCTCACGCTGTGCCTCCGGGCACAACTCTCCCCCCCTTAGGAGTGGTCTACCTCCTGGGATCACTCCGCTAAGGTACCATCTAAGTTCCAGTTCTTAGGTTTTCTGGTTCCTTGCTGTTTCCAGTTCTTAGGTTCTCTGGTTCCTCTTCGAGCATAGTTTGCCTGCCGCTACCAGCGCACCACTTTCAAGAAGAAGGGTGCCACTTGGAATCTAAAGCGGGTCTTCAGTGTCGCGGAGGCGTAAATGTCGGAAAAGTTGTCGTAGCAGGAGTGCTGGCACGGGATATACACTTGCAGATCGACCTGCTCCAGTCTGCTGCGGGTGAGGTCCGAGCTGAGCAGTCTCTGGGTGAGCACCGGTTGCCCATCTGCACGCACACGGTGTTGAAGTAGTACAGCGTAGCAGGGGCGAGGGTGGTGCTGAGTTCGTCCATATGCAGGTGGGTTTCATGTACTGCGTACCGTACATGCAGTAGGTACACACTAGCGGTGGGGGAAGCTGGCGCATCATAGGGCGAAACCGTAGCGCGTTAGGGAAGCGACCTCTGGGGTTTTCCATGAACCAATGTTTTGGCTCCAAGTAGTCAATGATCTGCAATGCTCGTCGTACGATTTTGTCAGCCTGGGGAAGGTCAGGGGGTCCACCAGTGGTGCGCGCTTGACTGTACTGCCTGCAGGGGGGACTTGCCCAAACAACATCGAAGAATCCAGGCGGGTATTGTCTGTAGTCCCATTGCAGGATGCCACACACATGAGTGGGTTGCCAGATATGCCCGGAGTCGAGGGTCACTACTGAAGCGGAGGGGAAGCAATTTAGGAATTCCCTCTCTACTGAGCCAGTACCGCTGAAAAGTACGAGAATCCTGGGCGTGCGGGTTGTTTTTGCCTGTATTGCCAGCAGCTCTGTCACCAGTGCCAACGACCCATCTTCCACACGCGCTTGGCGTTCCCACGGCAGGGGGATATCATCTTCCATCTGTTCGAGCTGGTCCAGTTCATCGCAGGGATTAGTGATGAGGTGGGCCAGTGTCATTCCGGCTTGAGCGGAGTGGCGGCCACGCTGCTCGCGTCGCCGAGTGGCTTCGTCGCGGACGTGCGCTTCCATGTGCAGTCTCGCTTGCTCGAATTCACGAAGTTGTTGAAGTGGACTTCCGCGTTCAAGTTTGTCACGCGTCCTCCATTGGTCGTGAGCTTTGGAGTAGCCAGTCCAGCGAACCTTCCACTCTTCCCCCTCCTTTCCTCGAACAGACCGCACTCGACGTGCAAGAATGCGCTCAACGTGTGCTTCCTTCTGACCGTCCACTACCACCTCTTCAGGTACTGCTAGGTGATCGCGTGCGGCAAAGGCATCTTGTCCGCTGGTGTACGGTTTGAGGCGATGTTGAGCGAACACGTCGTGAATCCGCCAGTGAGGAGGGAGGCGTAGGCGGTAGGCTACTGGAGCTCCTCTGTCGGCTTCGGGCATGGTCATCTGTATATCGCTGAAGAAGCGTTCGGTCACAGGAACCGGTCCATGCCAGCGCTTGGTCAGTTTCCTACAGATGGAGCGATCCATCACCTTCTCCGTAAGGTGTTTCGCCTCTATCCAGACCAGATCTCCAACAGCATACCCCCGCTGCCCGTGTCTGCGATCAAACTGTTCGCGCTGTCGCTGTTGAGCCAGCTCTAACCGCTGTCTGGCGTCCCGCAGCTGCGACGAAAATTTCACAACCACTTCGTGTGCGGTGCCTACTCCCCCAGTTCGTCGTCCAGCGGTGGACTGTGCGGCCTCCAGGAAAAGGTCCAACTGCGACAGCGGCGAGAACCCGAACACCAGTTCAAATGGCGTGAAGCCAGTAGATTCACTCCTGGAGTCATTGATCGCGAATTCCACGTTAGTGGTGAACAAATCCCAGTCCTCCACATTGGCGTCTACAAAAGACCTGAGCATGTCCTCAATAACCCTGTTGCTGTGTTCCGCCTGGCCGTCAGACCGAGGGTTGTACGGCGTGGTACGAGCCACTTTCACACCCATCAGTCTCATGAGTTCCTGCTAGAAAGCATCTTGAAACCGTGGGTCACGATCAGAGACAATCTTCATGGGCGCGCCATGTAAGCGCCACACCGAGTCAAAGTAGATTCTGGCCACCACAGCCGCGGAGCTGTCGCCGAAGTTCATCGGCACAACGTGGACCATCTTCGTCAGCTTGCAGGTGAAGGCCACGAAAGCATCATTGCCTCTCTCTGATACCGGCAGGCCGGTGACGAAGTCCACCGCGACATCCTGCCATGGCCTGTTCGGGATGCTGTGAGGGTTTAGCAACCCATCCGGGTAAGTTCCCCGCGGCCTCACTGATTGGCACACTGCGCAGGATGCAACCCAGGTGCCCACATCTTCCGCGGCACCACGCCAATAGAAGCGTCGCAGCACCCTCTCCAGAGTCTTGTCTCGCCCAGTGTGGCCTGAGGACAATGACTCATGAGCATGGCGAATCACTACTTCCCGAAGTGGAGAGTCCTCCCCCAGCACCAACTGATATGATATCTCCCTGCTGCGGTTCTCCAAACCACTTCACCCACTAGCCTGAAGTCCTGTAGGCATTGGTGTGGTGCTGCCTTCACTTTCTCTCTTAGTGAACGAAGTGTCCCCTCTCGGGTGTACTCCGCCTTCAACGCGCGCAGGAACTTTGAGTCTGACTGCTGGGAGGCCGCGTCTCTGAAGTCTGCCGCCTCACCTGTCCTTATCACAGCGGGGGCTGTTCGCGGATGCCTCACGCGTGCTGGTTGTGGTTTGGCGGGAGGGGCGTGTACTATCAGAACAGGCCAGCGAAGGTCGAAGGCTCTCCCATCTGGGTTCTCGAAGAACTGGTTGGGCTCGCCCTTGTCATCGTGAGTAGGGATGACCTCCACAATCTGTATATTGGCCTTTCTGAAAAGTTTGCGCCACGCGGGGAGCTTGGACTGGTGATCTGGTAGAACAAAGACTGCTGAGGTGTTCTCTGGGTCTGCCTTCCATTCTGCGATATACTTGTTCAAGATCGCCTCCACAGTAATGTGCTTGGAGTTGTATGGAGGGTTACACCAAACCCGAAGGCCCCTCCATTTCTCTGAAAGGCAGTCTGTCCAGAATCTATCCGCTTGTCTGTTGCGGCCGCCAAAGTCACAACAGGCGTCCACATCGAAGGGTCCAAATTTCTCGGCGTACTTCGAGGAGTACTCTGCTCGGACACGCCAATTCTGTGAGTCCTCTGGGGGAGCCCGCCGTTTCTGTGGGTCAAGGACCGGGGATGGAGTTGACTGTTGGGGCGCCTGCTGCGGGGTTGGTGAGCTCGTTGGCACCTTCTCAGTGAGCGCCTCCGATGCGTCAGCTCGTGACGTAGGCGTTCGCGTCTTCGGTGACGCCAACTGTGGAGGCGCTGGGGTCGTAGAGGCCTTCCCAGCGCGTGACATACTCCTCGTTATCCTTATCTGGGGTGGGACTCTATCAGGGGGTTTGTGTGGAGCTTCTACCGGCTTTGCGCTATCAGCTGCAGGCCAGTCAGGCACGTCGAAGTCGAGGTGATCCTCTTTCATTCCCTTATAGAGCTTCGGGTTAACAAGAGCGATGGTCTCCCCCATGTCCATGGCCTGTTCCGCCACGGAGAGGGTCTCCACTGCTGAGAGCCAACAGTCAACAGTCTGAGCCCAGTGGGGATGAGCTGCGGGTGGTGAGCTGGAGAAGTATTCAGACTCCAGCGTTGCCAGGGGGTCTTTCGGTAGATCTGAGGTGGGGTCGATCACCCATGCCTCCTTCAACCCCTCACGCACGTCCTTGTCTTTGAAGTCGGGTCTTCTGGACAGGGCGTCCGGTACCAGCAGCAGCGCTCCTTTGATGTACTCCATTCTCGGGACTCCCACCTCCACCAGATCCATGTACCAGCGTGCCTGTCTGCGGCTAAGCTCTCTGCCAGGTTCCATCAGCCATTCAAGGGGGCGGTGATCACCCTGGATGCGGAAGTTGGTGAAGATGAGGTAATGCCGCCAGGTAACGGTGGTACAGTGGTGTAAAGCACCTAGCTCACGCTCGCCGGTGTGATAATTCTGCTCGGCGGCTGAGAACTGGCGGCTCTCGTATGCTATCACGCGCAGTCCAAGACCATCTCCATTGTCTTGCATCAGTACTCCCCCAAGAGCGATGCCGCTAGCATCCGTGTGTACCACGAAAGGTGCCGTGCCGTCTGCGGCACCCTTAATGTTGGGCAAGGCGAGCACTGGCGCTGAGGTGAGGGCCTTCTTCAGCTCCTCGAAGGCCCACTGTTGCATGGGACCCCACTCCCAGGGTACGTCCGACTTGGTCAACCGGGTGAGGGGCTGGGCGATCTCGGAGAAGCAGTGGATGAACCTGCGGTAATACCCTGCCAGGCCCAAGAACTGCCTGACGTGGGTAACCGTTTCCAGCTCGGGCCAGTCCCTCACTGCAGCCACCTTGTCGTGTTGGGGTCTGCAGCCATCTGCGGAGATACAGTGGCCAAGGAACCGCAAGGATTTCTTCAACAATTGGCACTTGGACCTCTTGAGGAAGACGCCCTTCTCCCTGCATGTCAGGAGCAGTTGTTTGACGTGCTCGTAGTGCTCTGCAGCGGTGTTGCTGAAGACGACCACATCATCGATGAAGATCCGGACAAATGGGAGATGGCCCAAGGCCCGCTGCATCCGTCGCTGGTACTGAGATGGTGAATTCTGCAGCCCCTGCGGCATGACCAACCACTCATATGACCCCATCTGGGTGGTGAAGGCGGTCTTCTCGACATCTCCTGGTGCCATCGGTACTTGCGAGAAGCCATCCACCGCGTCGAACGAAGAGAAGAACTTCGCACCCTGCATCTCGTCGAACATCATCTGGATGTCTGGGAGAGGATACTTGTCCTTAACTGTCTGGCGGTTGAGGAGGCGGTAATCGATCACCAGTCGCAGCTCCTTGGGGTTCCCCGGTTTG
>LGRX02000337.1:0-28690 GCA_001247695.2 Cymbomonas tetramitiformis
GCGTTCGAAACGGTTTTACAAAGGGAAGTTGAACTTGCGTGCCCTTTACAAGAACTACACCGAACTCGTCAAGGATTATGTCGCAGCGCAGAAACGCAAAAGGTGGTGCGTGATTTACACCACTTGGGGGAAACTCGAGGTACTTCTCGCAAAGGATCACCGCTCACGCGACGACACGTACAAGACGAACTGGCAAGGCTTACCCCTTGAATGCAACGGGTCTTCCTACTTGGATAAGCGTTTTCGTCTCGGGGCGCGCGCCATCAAATCGCACGAGGACGCCTATGCTTCGCAAATAGTGGACTTTTGCTTGATCGCGGCTATGCAACTTGGTTTCCATAAAGTGTGGCAACCTCGTTATCATACTTTGGATCACTCCCTCGCTTTCTTCAACGCTAACGCCAAGCTTCCGGAAACCATCACGCATGTCCTAGAGCATTTGAGGTTACCTACGAACCTCTGTACACTTGTCGCGGAAGAGATTACGCAAGGGATATGTTGGTCGCATTGCATGATGAAGCTTAACGAGAAGACCGCGCTATTCAACGACGCTCATAACGTTAACGGCTTCAAGCAGGGCGTTACGGAAATACACAACATCACCATCGTTGGTGCTCGTGATAGTGCATTCAAGCTCTTCATCGAACTATACAAGCGTGATGAAGAGTATATTTGCAACTGGTTCGTGGAGACTTGGTGGGGCAAGTGGGGTGGGTGGGTTCTCGGCTTCATGCCAGAAGGGATCCAATCTACGCAGAATAGTCCCGAGTGCGTGAATAGACACGTGAAAGACGAGATGACCCTGCGTAAGCAACTCCAACTCGAGGTATTCCATCCTTCAGCGCTAAAATACATGCACGAGGAGACGATCTACGACGGGCAACACCCAATACCTACGACTCCAATTATTACACAAGCTATTTGGCGGGAGGCGCTACTTATGATTGACAACAACATGCTCGAGCTTATGACGCGCACGACCGGCGTCTTGGGGGTTACAGACCGTCCTTCCTATGTCGTTCCCTCCCTTAAGACCTTCGAGAAGTTAAGTGCTTCCACTATCGCGGATAAAAGGAAAGAGATTGCTCCCCTTGTGGTCAAGTTCCTCGCCCTTATGCGCGACCCTGAACACCCTCCAGCGACGGTTGTCACCTTCGAGCAGTTCATGGACACCTACAAGTCTTTTGTGATCTTACGACCATTGGACGCTAATAACGTCACCGAATTTGGGCACCACTGGTGTATGTGCCCTATCTACGCGGAGAGCGTCACGTGTGCATGTAGTATTGCTGTTTGCTTATTCAAAGGGAAGTTTAAGGCGCCTCTTGAAAAACGTCTCGACATAATTGGCCGACACCCACAAGTGGGACGCCCGAGAAAACCGGTTGGCGCCTTGAAAAGGCAACCCCTTGGGAAGATCACCGCGAAACTGAAACGGGAAGCATCCAAGCGAGCGCGCGAGGTGGTAGAGCTAGACATGGAAGCTAGATGCTCGCAGCAAGTTCCTAAAAGTTTATCGTGCGAACTGTGCGGTGAAGAAGACAACGGAGATGAAATGCTGTTATGCGACGTGTGCAATAAGGGCTTCCATATTTTTTGCTTGCGTCCAAGCCTAAGCAAGATCCCAGCAGGAACATGGTTGTGCGGACTATGCGTAGCTAAGGAATAGACAATTTTCTTAAGGTGTACATACGTGTAATAGCAAGTATTAATATTTTGTGTACACACTATTCTCAAGTATTTTTTTGAATCAATCTAGCAACCTCTGTACTTTGCTTTACTTTATAAAAAATCCCACTTGGCCCAGGAGGTGAAGTAAATATCCGTGGTAGCATGTGGTAGCCAAATGTTCTTGAAGCAACTTTTGCAAGTGAGCCGGTCAGGTTGTGGCAAGGGAATATCGGCTAGGTCCCTACCCACTACCGCTTCACGCCTTCGCTTGTTCGTGACTTTGTCCAAGCACTTCATAACGTCTGCCCCCAAAGTATTGAGCACTTTCACGTTGGCATCGTCCACCGTGGGGGCGAGGTCCGTGCCCGCGAGGAAGTACTTGACGTACTCCTTGGCAGCGAAGTCGAGAAAACCCCAGTGGATGGGCGAGTTGACTGGGTTAAGCTGCACATCCGGGTCGTATGAGGCCACGTCCTTCAAGGCCAAGTTGGCGGAGAACACTATTCGGGGCGTGCCATCCGCATTGGACACCCCTTGGTGAACCCCCCCCACAACGCGCGGTGCGCGGTGCAAACATAGAGTAGCTTCTGAAGGTTTTGAGGGAATGCGCTATTGCGTTACTTTATACAAAATGTATGATAGGCGTCTAAGCAAACCAGCCCCGGTGTATTGGCCACCACATTATATTTAACGTACAACAGTGCAAGGTGAGTACTCCTTTGCGAAATCAGGAGAGTCAACCATAACGTGTTTGCATAGACTCACCCCCGTAGGTGATGAAGCACACCATTCGTGCCTTAAAACGCACCCCCTATTGTGCACAGTTAGTTCTGAAGCACAACTTGCACATAGTTTGCCAATAGTGTTTCCACATCGCCTAATGGTAAGCATACGGCGCCCGGTGCTCCCTAGTGGCTAATAGTGATAACCAATACAAGAATCGAGCCATGTATGACATGTTTTTTGCCCGGTTGTATAACACCGATAAGAAAGGTTGCATAATATCGTCGAGTTGCCACCCTGCAACATGGTTAGTGTAGTGAAACAAGGGAAACGACCCAGAGAACAAGTGTCGCTGGCACGGTGAATATCCCCAGTTCCCACGTGAAGGTATAACCCCTCCCCAAGGCATACCCTCCGTGTATTCGAGATACACATAGCGGTTATGAAAGTCCCATATAGGGTTACCGTCACTATCGTCACTCTCCCATAGGTTCACAGTGTCTGTATACTTTAGCCGGAAGCCAGTTTGGGCATTCTCGTCGAATACAGTGCCTTTGAAAGCTGTGGGTTGATAGTGGGGGGCCTTATTTTCAAGCAGAACACGCCGGGAGTGTCTATTACAACGGCGCCCACCATTATCACAAGTGAGACAAACCTTCTTAAAGCTTTTTGGAGGCTTCCTCATGATGGCAAGCGGGAACTACAGCGTTTGACCTGCGTGTGCACATTATTTGAACACGAGTCGTGAAAAGGACCACCGGTCATAGCCGGATGACATCAAGAAAACTTATTCTAAATTAACGATGAAAACGGGTTATTCTAAGATTAAGAAAACTTATTCTATATTAATTATTTTTCCCCTTACCTGACTAGTACTTGAGTATAGATACATGATAGGTAGGGCCCTACTTACCCTTGTTTATGTATAAACATGGCCTTACCTGACTAGTACCTGAGTATAGATACATGATAGGTAGGGCCCTACTTACCCTTGTTTATGTATAAACATGGCCATTTCCGATCAGTACCTGAGCATAGATACATGATAGGTAGGGCCATACTTACCCTTGTTTATGTATATACACAAACTGATGCTATCTATTTACACTACACAAATGCCATGTCGTACTGCAGGCCTAAGTACTTAGCAAGCTCGTCCTCGCTAGGATTTTCATCCTGGACATTCTGCTTGAAGAAATCTGCTCGAGGGTCAAGAACCACCGCAGTTTGCATGCAAGGATGCTTCACAATTACTACTTGCGACGCGATCTGATCTGCGAGCATGAATGGCTCTTTGGTATCGAACACGGTGTCAGGGTTCTTGGGGTCATCGCAAAAGAAACAGCCAGTGACGCTGTCCGGGCCAACTATGGAGTTCATCCGGTTATACATGGCGATCTTCGCTTTTTGCTGGATTTGACACTGTGTGTGACACTCAAAACTGTCACATGTCACTTCCTATGGTAGGCTGGGTGACCGTCACCAGTAGACGGGAAACACCCGTTAGGTATTTATGTATGCCTCTGATTTATCTATCTCACTTTTACCGTTCTGATTCCGTAACCCTTAACTCAGGGTTTATCTCAACAGTTAGATATATATCACCGCCGAACCATATATCTACCAGATTTGGCCCCACTTACGTTTTATTTAGCCACTGCGAGATTGCCACCATGAGTGGCTAAGCTCGGACGCCTGGGATGGGGTGAGGCGCTCCGCGCGTGAGAGTGCCGGCAGTCACGGGTATGGCCTAAATTTTATGGGTTGATTTACGGCACGCCGCACCGGTTGGAGAACGGTTTTCTACGGGTCTTAACGTTGGATTGGTTTACGTTTTCTGGTTGGATCCCACACCGTTGCGTATTGGCCGCCGCTACCACACGACTTCCCTGAATTATTTGATCTCTCGCGGCTGCCGTATCGGCGACCCACGCGTTTCTTGGCCGCCCGGAACTGCCGCACATCTCGCGTTCCGTTGCCTCACTCCGCCCCTTCAGTCCTTCTCAAGATGGTTGCTTCTACTCGAGCCACCGCTAGCATGGCGAATCGCCGACGCGCGCTATCCACGATTTTTGATTCGGCAGCTGCGAGACACGCCAACACTCCAGCCACGCCGCCGGCAGCTCAGCCGGCTGCCAATTCAGCAGGTGCTGCGTTCCTGGCCTCGGTGCGGACGCTGCAACGGGAACACTTCGACATGAAGGTCTCCAAGTCCGTTCGCCAAAAGTTATTCGAGGACAAGAACGGGCGATTTTCCGGGACTGAGTGCCACGCGTCCGCGCTCTTCGCCAGGATGGTCTCTGCGCTGCAGACAACATTTGTCACCGCGGAGGACATTGGTTTCGCACCCCTTTTCCTGCTGGACGATGCTACCCTCCCCATCCGCGTGGAGGCCAACGCCTTATTGTTCTCCACGCTCGAGCTCATGGTTGACCCCGCGTCGCCAGCAGCGGACTGGATGGGTGACGGGAGGGTGACGGGAGGAATTTCCGTGCTTTTCGGTTCGACCTACAGCGAACACGTCAAAACACGGCCATACTTGGCCCCTTCCCATTGCAGGTAGGGCAATGCTCGCCCCGGGTTCGTCCCGAGAGCAAGGCAGGTAGGGCCCTACCCGGTCATGCCGTCGCGTTCAATGTCAGTGAAGGTGGCGCGTGCCGGATGATTGTCGTATTCTTCCGTCAGAATGATTCCATCCCAAAAGAGTTCCTCAACTAAATCTATAAACCCATTCGTGGGATTGGCATCCGCCATTCGAGGACACGTTGCCTCTTGAAGGCATCGTCCGCACGCGGCGGCGTCGTCAACCCATCGCCCTCACCCGGAGAATTTGCCAAGCGATATGCAACAGTGGCTCTTTTCGCGGGATTGACCCTCCGTCTCTCCTCCGGAATCCCACCTTGCGCCAATCTCTGTGCGCGGGATGTCATCGCCTATTGTGCCTGCAAACCGCTTTTGCCCACGTACGTAACCTGCTGTACCATCATAAGTATGGCGTAAACATGGCCCTACCTAAGCAGTTTCAACAGCCGAGATGGTGAAACACGGCCTTGTTAGCCTTGTTTTACTGCCAACATTGGGCAAGACGTACATAAAACGGACCATGTTTGATCTGTGTTTAAAAACACGTGGCAAACTTGGCCATTTTTGGGCAATGTTGGCAGTAAAACAAGGCAAACCACGTTGTGTTGCGCCGCTGAAGATGTTTACCTTGTACCTGAGTAGAATTGCCCTGGTATGGCCCGGTTCGAACAGCATTCACGCGAACACAAGGTAGACATCTTCAGCGGCGCACATAGCCCAAATCAATGCCCCAAATGCAAAACCCAATGGGGAAACGACCCAAACATGGTCATGTCTAGACCATACCTTAGGGTGCAGGGGCAAGCGTGGACAAAAATCGGTCATTTTCATGAAAAAAACAAGTTGAGCTCAAAAGAAAGGGGCTTGCTCGCAAAATACGATGGTGAAAACGGCTTGCTCAAATATTCTATGGGCCATTCAGGAATGGTCCAGAAGTGGGAAACCCTTGAAAAAAATATGCACAAAAGAAAGCGCAACAGAAAAAACATGGGTCCCATGACCCGGAATCGCCACTCGCGCAGGTTCAGATCGCCGACCGTTCGCGGACAGGTTCAGACCGTTCAGATCGCGGCGTTCGAAAATCGAGAGTCTTCAGTTTATCCCAGAAGATGCCAGGCGATTACACATTACTCGAGTGATGACACAAAAGACAACGTCGCGCGATCGGGTGAGAGACACGGCATCGCATCGATAGCTCGATATCTGATAGCACGTTGACATGCGACATTGTCAGGCACAGTTCGAGTTGTCAGTCACGGTACTTGTCTTGCGTTGCTAAAAATGGAGTACTGTGGTTGGTCCACCTCGGATGACACGTCTGCGGACAAGGGTTCTTGTCAAGACGCCGCTTATTTAAATTTATACATGAAAAAGTAAAATATAAAAATATAAAAATATTCAGAAATATTCAGAAATATTTATATGAATAATATTCAATAATAATTATATGAAAAATATCCTGGGAGCACAAATGCTAATGACGTGTCCCAGATCAGCTCCCCTGCCTCGCCTGCGCCCCGGCGACCCCCCCGGCTCTCCAGGGGCGCCACCGAGGCGCCTGTACCGCTTCGCCACTATTGTTTCATCGCGCTCCACTTGTGGCTTCGATCTAGGTACCTGCCTCACACCTTACCAACCACTCACCGCCACCCCCGCTTAATCCACTCGCCCACGCGGGCGTTTCGTGATGAACACCGAAAATTAGCAAAACCTTTATAACACAGGTGGGGATCATTGAATAATGGATGGTCGAATATGCGCGCGCATCGAATTTCGATGATGACGTGATTTTACGTAATGAAATATGAACAAGTTCGCCAACGTGCGCATTGTCAAGACAGGCAGTGCCTGACAACTACCTCTTGTAAACGTTGGAGTTCGAAATTCCTCCTCTTCTCGTTGACCATCTGTACAGTGCAGTGCCTGTCTGCACTGTACAAAATTCTGCTTGCGCTTTTGCTTTTGTTTCCATGCGTTGCTTCTGAATTCATTCTTGCTTTTTCATATTTTCTCCTGCGTGCAAGTACTAGTGCCGTAGTGTTTTTTACGCGCAGATGTAGTTAGATCTGCGCGTATTGAACGTTTACATGGGGTGAACGGGAGATTTTTCCCGCTAGTCCTTTGGACTAGATTTGGTTGGTTCTATTCCAACTCACCCCCTCTAAACTTTCACTCTCCTTAACTTTCTTCTTATTTTTTTCCCCTTTTTTCCCTCGTTACTAACCTCTTTTTCGTTGGCGCTATTTTTCAGATTGACTCGTGAGTTGGACCGGCGAAAACGCGATTCAACCCACGAACGACTCCATCGCCTTCGACTTCTATTCTCCTTTGACCCCTTGTCTTTGAATTGTTTTCGTTTGCGTGCTTGTTTTTTTTTCCCAGATTTACTAACGATTGGTTCCTTGTCCTTTGATATAGGATGGCTGAAAATTTATGAGGAGCAAGGCACGTGCTCATCAACGACGCCAACACTCGCGTTGTAGATTGTAGATAGGCTTATTGTTTGTATTTTACGAAATAGTTTTCAAGTAGGATTTGTAATGTAGTGAATATTTAGGGAGTAGATTAGAAAATATAGTACTTACGCGATATTGGTTTGTATTAACTGTATTGCATAATGTATTCATTTGTGCGTTAGAACCCATGCTTGTTTGCATTCGTGTGTCCTATCGTATTGAGCATGTAGTTACGTAGCGAGTAAAAAATAGTTTCGAATAGCAATTGCTATTGCCTTGTCGCATTTTCACATATCACATGCATACTTTTCAAAGCACGAAAGCATCAACTAGGAAGTATAGTGCATCCCAACTTGCGGTATGCATACTAAGTTTCAATATGTTGTGCATGCAACATATTGAAACTTAGTATGCAACGCATACATAGCATATCCAATATGTGTGTGTTAAAGCATATCATTAATATGTGTTTGTTATTCGTTGAAAGACCGAATATCTAGGTAGATATGGCCATGTTTACATCGTATTCGATATGCGGTAGATATATACATGGCCATGTTTGATCAGTACTTGAGAATAAACACATGATAGGTAAGGCCATACTTACCCTTGGTTATGTATAAACATGGCCATGTTTGATCATTACTTGAGAATAAACACATGATAGGTAAGGCCAAACTTACCCTTGTTTATGTATAAACATGGCCATACTTACCTTGTACTTGGATATAGATACATAATAGGTAGGGCCCTACTTACCCTTGTTTATGTATAAACATGGCCATACTTACCTTGTACTTGAGTACAGATACATGATAGGTAGGGCCCTACTTACCTTGTTTATGTATAAACATGGCCATACTTACCTTGTATCTACCCAATGTCTAAGTGATTCATGCATTCACGTGCGTACGTATGGTGCGTTAGACATTGGGTAGGTACAAGGTAAGTAAGGGGTAAGTAAGGCCAAAAACCACGACCAAACATGGCCTTACTTGGGTTGTGTTGCGCCGCTGAAAAACTGACTAAACATGGCCATGTCTGGTCGTGGTTTTTGGCCATCCAGACACAAGGTAGATACAAGGCAAACATGGCCCTACCTACGATTCCTAAATTTGTAGGGAGTGGTGGAACCAGGCATGTTTCTGCGTGCCTTACGAGCAGAGCACAGGCGCAGTGAGTACCTTTCAGCTCTGAAGCAGGAACTACTGGCCACTCAACATCACCGCACCGAGCATTTTCGACTGGTGAGTAACATCATCTGGAGAGTGGCGGAAGGGCGCTATCAGGTGGTCTTAGCTCCCGACTCCCCTCTGAGAGAGCTGGTCTTGAGGGAGGCTCATGAAGCACCTGCAGCTGGCCACACAGGGAGGGACAAGACCCTGGACAGAGTCAGGCGACGATTCTGGTGGCCGCGTATGGATCTGGACGTAGCTGAATGGGTGAAGACGTGTGTAACCTGCCAGCAAACCCAGCCGCGCCAGGGATACCCAGCAGGCCTGTTACAGCCTCACTCTGTGCCTAGTCGATTGTGGGAAGTGGTGAGTATAGACTTTGTTACTGGGCTCCCCACGACAGAGAGAGGTGTGAACGCCTTCGCCACCTTTACTTGTAAACTGAGTAAGATGGTGCACGTGGTCCCAATGGCGTACAATGATAGCTCAGCGGAGGTGGTGACCAGAATGTTCATGGATGCGGTGTGGCGACTGCACGGAGCCCCAATGAAGATTGTGTGCGACCGGGACCCGCGCTTTCGAGATGCTCTGACCCAGGAGTTCATGCGACTGATGGGCGTGAAGGTAGCCAGCACCACCCCTTATCACCCGCAGAGTGATGGCCAGGCGGAGCGCAGTAACCACACTGTGGAGCGCATGCTGCGTTGCTACGTGGCAGAGAACCAGGAGGATTGGGACCTGTGGGTGGCTCCAGTGGAGTACGCCATCAACGACTCCAAGTCGGCAGTGACAGGGTTCTCACCGTTCGAACTGGTGTATGGACATGCGCCAGCGACTCAGTTGGACCTCTTCATGGATGCAGCTCTGGAGGGAGGCGCAAAGAGGAGGAAGGGAGGTCGCACAGCAGCGGACAAGCAGGGTACCGCTCACCAGCTGGCCAAGCAGTTCGCGCAGCAGCTGCAGGCGGCACGAGAAGGTTTGCAACTAGCTCAGCAGCGTATGATAGAGCAGTTCGATGCACGGCACCGTCTCCAACAGTACAAGGTGAATGATCAGGTGTGGGTGGATGGACAGCACCTGACGCTGCCCGGTGACAGGGGCTTGAAACCCAAGTTGCGCAAGTTGCGGCACGGACCTCTGCGAGTAGTAGAGTGTCTATACAGTGATCGACAGCAAGAACTGCCAGTACAGGACCGAGGAGCCCCGTCAGCCTACAGACTGGAGCTGCCTGTGCACTGGAAGGTACATGACACTTTCACTGCAGACAGGCTCAGCCCAGTACAGTCAGGCGCAGATCACTTTGTTAGCAGACGGGAGGAGATGGCACCACCGCCAGTAATGGTAGAAGGGCAGAAGGAGCGCGAGGTGGAGCGCATCATTCGCACGCGCTTCAGAAAGCTAGGCGGGAAAACTGGCGGGTCAGTACAGGAGTGGTTGACTAAGTGGAAGGGATTACCACACAGTCACAGCCAGTGGCGGACTCGAGAAGACCTGGAGGGCAAGGGAGGCAGGCTGGAACCTCTGAGAGCCTTTGAGGCTGATGAGGAGAAGCAGAGGAGGGCTCCAGAAAAGAGGCGTAGGGAGACGCACGGCCAGCAGCAGGAGCAGAGGGCTCAGCTCATGGCAATGAGAGCCCCCACTCCGAAGGTTTACAGTAAGGGTGCCAGCCAGGTGTACCAGCCACATCTCACAACAGTGCAACACCCTGTGAGAATCCTCGTCCTCTTCTGTGGGACTGGATCTGTGGAGCAACAGTTCCAACGGCAGTTCGACGGCTGCGAAGTGGTGACAGTGGATATTCTTCCCAAGTGGCAAGCAACATGCACTGAGGACATTCTCCACTGGAACTACAAGCTGTACCCCCGACACCACTTCGACGTGATCTGGGCGAGCCCACCATGTAAGGAGTACAGCAAGGCCAAGACTATAGGAGTACCAGATCTGGAACTGGCTGATCGACGAGTGAAACGTACCCGGCAGATTATCGAGTACTACGATCCAGCATACTACTTCATTGAGAACCGCCAGCTGGGGATGCACTGCGAGGGCTGCACACGCGACCTGTGATGAAGGGGTTACCCGATCCTCACCCCGTCTCCTACTGTAGGTATGGGACACCTTACATGAAACCTACACATATCTGGACGAACGCCGTGCTACCCGTACCCCTGCTGCAGTGTACTCAAGCAACGCCATGTCCCGCGAGAGCTGTGCTGGGAAAGCACGAGAACACATCGCAAGAAGGAGTTTCAGCGTCCAGAACACGAGGCATGGGGTCAGCGCAAGCAGTATACGCGATTCCCCGCACCTTATTGCACCATCTGTTCTGTGGACTGAAGTTGGGCAAGCGCATGAGCGAGGAAAGTGCAGCAGCTATCATGGACCTCATCGCCACCCTGACAGCGCAGACGGATGAGATCTCGATGCAGGAACAAGATACTGGGGTCTAAAACCCTCAGGGCGCAAAGCAGCGCAAGACCCGCAAAGCGAGAAAAGTACCAGGGCGACAGAACCGTTTAAGCGTTGGCAGCGTAATTCGGGGACGGAACCTAGGGAAACCTCCAGCGCGGAAGGGGACTCAGACCCAAGGACTGAGGGGCACGGGACCCAAGAACCCGAGGCTTAGAAGCCAGGGGGACTCAGACCCGAGGACTGAGGGGCACGGGACCCGAGAACCCGAGGCTTAGAAGCCAGCATCACTGTGCATGTTTGTTGATCCCCAGACAATGTAAATACAGGCGAACTCTAACGCTAGCGAGGACGTAAGCGCGCGCCTAAAAGGGGGGGAGAGTTGTGCTAGGGTAAGTCACGAGACAGTATGATGACGCGTCAGAGCTACGAGTGACGGGTACGATGACAGTCATCAGTGACAGGCATTTATGTGACCAGATGACAAGGGGGTCTGACAGAAATGACTGACAGAAATACCTGACCCGAAAGTGAGTTTTGGTGGGAAAACCAGCAGTCAGAGAAATTGGAGGGAAAGCTGGTATGGCCTCCAATATTGCCAAGTCGGCACAGTTATAATTATTCAGAGTGATATGGAGTGGCTCGGAATACAGTGATGATATAACTGGGCTAGTCGGCAGATTCTATGATGTGACTGTTCGAGTTCTCATGAAGTATGATGGGACCTGACAGGAGTCGACATCGAGTGAAGTTCGAAAGTCGAGATCGGAAACCATGGCATAAAGCAGCCGAGCAGGCTGAATGAAACAGTTTTGAATTTGTTACTGAACAGCCACACCTGGCTTTTGTAACTCCGACATTTAAGAAAGATCCGATTCACATATATGTATCTTGCTTACAGCCATACATATCTCTTGCAGGCTTGAACTAGGTTCCCTGTATTGTTAAGTAGACTTAGAAGCTCTTAGAGAGCACCCCCGAACAATCATCCAATGGGTGACTTCCTCCAAGGTCATCATCATCCAGAGGGCGACTATCCAACACGGACAGTTGCGCGTCCATGGTGGTTGAAGGTGATACATGAGTAGTAGTACGCTGAGAAGGTACACGATTGGGATTTCAAGCGTTACGCCCCTGGATACTTTGACGTCATTTGGGCTAGTCCACCGTGCACAGAATATAGTCAAGCCAAGACTACTGGGGTGCGACAATTGCGACAGGCGGATGCCTGTGTACGCCGTACGCTTCAAATCCTCGATTTTCTCAAACCCAAGCATTGGTTTATGGAGAATCCGATGGGCAGGTTTCCCTTCGCGCTGCAATTTCGACCTGTAGTAGTCCGCAGTTTACCTACTCCGTTATATTGCTCTTATTGTATGTATGGAACTGGCTACCGCAAGCCTACTTGCATCTGGACGCGGTCGCCTCCTCCGGTGGACCTACGGTACTGTACGACGGATACTCCTTGCCTTCACCAATAGACTCTGGGATCACATCCGGAAACTGCTCAACTGGGACCTCATCCTGGGCAACAAGGAGCGGGAGTCTCCGCTGCAGTATACCCACTGCCCTCTGGATTGCTTCATCAACTCTTCGAGCATTTGTTCGATCAGAAAAGCATAACACGCATACATAAGCATGGCCGTTCTGCGTCTGGATCTTAGCTGCTGTACACCTGACGCTGAGTTCTCACGTCCTGGTACTGACAAGCTAAGAGGGGAGGAGTTGTGCCAGGGGACAGTGGTCATTTCAAGCCGTTCGATTGGTATATTGTATTCCTACCCAGTGGGACCGCTCAGTGGAAATGGGCACCGAAAGGGGCCCCAGAACCATTGACTGTGCACTTTGGGGAGCGAGGGCATAGGTTCGATTATAGCTGGCAGCCTGCTATCGTCATGCCTTCTGGAGCGCTACGCCGCTGGGAGCGCTCGAGGGGCGGTAGTTGGTTTCTGGAAGACGCCACTCGAGCGAAGGAACCAGTAGCGCCATTTTCATTACCGATCAGTAATGCGCACTGGAAGTATGCGATTGAGACTGACGAGTATCGCGGAATTCCATACACTGGGCGTAAGGCTACACAATCGACGCCTACGAACAGTGACGATTCGGGTGCTGGCGCTGTGGCATGGAGTAAAGAGAAGCTGCCTGATTCTGATGACGATGAGGACACGGGTGCTACTGACAGTAATCATGACATTGATACTGCCAGCCCGAAGTGGGAGTATGACACGCCTGGTGAATATGACACTGAGGATGACGTCAGCGAGTTCGATGACTTGGTAGCTGACGATGTTGAGGAACAGGCTGAAGCTCGAAGGTTCAAGAGACAGGGACTGCAGCTGATCATGGATGATAAGGGTGAACTTCTCTGGGTGCCAAAGGGCACATCCCCGACATCACCCGTTCAGTCAGAGGATCAGCCTATCCCCGAGCAGAAGTCTGATGCCATATCTGATGGTGCTCCAGCCCAAGAGGTGAAGACCAAATCTAAGCAGAAGAGTCAACCTATCCTGGAATATGTTAAGACCGCTCCTACTCTTACAATGGTTGACAGTGATGACGAATCGGAGTTGCCCCCTCGGAGGAAGAGGGTCAGAGGCAACTAGATAAACTAGAGAGATATTAATGTGTAGATTCTCTGATTAGGATTTGTATAGGTGGCAGATGATGATATGCCAGCCGATATAGGACAGATCAATCAGAGATCGGAGAGGGCGCGCCTTGAAAGTATAAGACATGAATTGTAGCCCAGTGGAGGCTGTTCTAGCTTAAAGTAATTATTTGGAAGAGCTGTGTCTCACCCTGTCAACATACTGGTCAATCTTTCCTGCCATAAAGATATTGCAATTGCTTAATTGCAGCCTTGTTCACGCACTGCTAAAAGTTAATATGCTATTCAGTATTTTAATTCGCCTTTTAAGTATTAAGGATGATAGCAAATTGTCTTTCATGGAATAGGAACAATTTTACTCCATCAATCCCACGATACTCTGCTGAATGCATCAACTTTTGTGTTTATGCGTTCAATGTATCTGCATATATGTTATGTTCATGAAATGATATCTGCAGGGTTCTGCACAAGATAGTATATTTGTGTGTCGAATACGACATATTCGTATGAAATGATGTCTTGTATCGCCGCGGTGATGAATATTCTAATAACACGATGTGAGTAATAAATTCCTTTAAGGAATCGACGTATTTTCGAAAAGGAATATTCTTTTTTTCAAAAAAAGTTGCCTGCGACGGGAATTTTCAGGGAAATATGAATGCCGGCTCGCATTTGCATTTATTCCAACTATGCCTAATACCGACTAATTTCTACCCTCGCTTTAAAACAACAATTCTCTTCCCGAAAAAAAAGGCGCCTTAGCAGCGGCCATAAACTTATGAAGAAAGTCCTGCGGTGGTTTTCATTATGTGAGCTGCAATATAGATTATATCTGAGTACTTAGCAACAAGTATGCAAACCGGTTTTCGGTTTTGCAGCTGCTGATAAATAACATCACTCTTAATCCGAGCGCAACTTAAAAGCAAACGTTCAAAGGTTCTAACAATGTAAAATCACGATTTCGACTTTCATGAAAATGGACGGTACAGAAACGGTATCGTCCAATAACTGCCGCGGCACACACTGATTATGACATCACCTATTAATCTTCTCTGCGCCTTGCTTGGCACGACCTCCAATAAAGTGGAATCTCAACCCAGAGCACCAACCCTGTTCATACTGATTATAAAGATACACAAGGCATTATAGCTAGGGTTGTGCTGTGCCCTCACCCCCACTGTGAGTAATACAAATGACTACGTCTCCTACAATAGCCCAGTTCCCTGGAATATGCCGTATGCTATAGCATCGATACGTCATTGCGAGTAGCTACTCATTGAGAAAAAATGGCACTGCACATTTCCCCCACTTGCTAGCACACATCCCACAAGCATACTCATAAAGACTCTTAAAATCAAATTCAAAACCATCGAAATAATAGACTGTGACTGCTTCGGTTTTGCAGCAGACTCGCAAAAGCCCACCTCGGGTGCCGGAGCAGACCGCACGGCGCCACAAGCAAAACCGCGCCACTTGTATTCCCTTAGGTTTGCTACCCGAAGGCCTCGGTGACAGGAAGTCAGGAGAGAAAAGTGTTGTAGATTGCTGTGTTCAACATAGCAAACCTCCTGTCCTGCCTTTTGCACCGATTGAGGACTGCATCACAATAACCTGCGAGACATAATGAGGCAAGGAAAAGAAAAACAGATAAACAAATAACCTAAGAACCAGAGTGTGGCGAAAATCGTCACCACTAGAAAGATTAAAAAATTGGAGCTCTTCATAATCAGAGAAAGCCCTCACTGGAAGGGTGACCGCATGCGACACTGTTCGCCAGGTAAGTCTTGCTTTCACCTCAGTCAGTGTGCAGTTTCTGAAGAGCTTTCAAACAACTCCCAAAAACCCAAGAATACCGAATCCTTCGCCTTTATGTGTGATAGTATCAGGAGATCAAGCGAGGAGAATTCCAACCTTGATCAGGAATTTTGCAACAAGTCCCTATTTTGTGCGAGGTAACTCGTGAAGTCAGCATGATTTGGTGTGAGTAAAGAGGTGAAGGTCGCATATACAGAAATACAGGCTGAGCACCTCAGACTTGTTTTCTATTTAAACAACAGTGAATTCTGTTCAACTCGCAAGATAAACGGCTGGATCGCAAATTTTCTCACCAGTCACTTGGAAGCAATGATAACACTAGAGCACCTCTTTGGACCAGACGTTGAAACAGGACCGCAAATTGCATATTTTCCCACCGATAAAACTTTGCAAGGACCCGCCGACAAACACAAAGGAGATATCCCTGAGGAGCAAGGGCACTCGTGGGTGCTGAAATACCGCGCCTTCTCGGCTTCCAACTTGCATAAGCGTACAAATGAGAGGCGACGTGTGCGGTGTTGCACGTTCATCGCACCGATAAACCCTTCATCCTGGAAAAATATCCAGAAGTCGCTCTAAAGGTTTACACGACTGGTGTTCTTCGATGGGCACCTGTCTAGTCTCTACAGTGCCGCCGACGGCTCCTTGAGGAAGCGATAATGCAGCGTTCAAACGTGAACTTGCTGGTTCTAAGCTGACGTTTCAAGCTGTAATAATCTTCTCCTTTCTTTGAGGACCGCACCAGATTTCCGCTTTACGCCCTGGGAACGTTGTGCATTTACAGGAGCCAGACCCAACAGGGCCCTTCACAAGATTAAACCACCCTCGGGGTGGGATGTTTTGATGATACCCAGCCTTTTCCATAAGTTCAACCGTCTTCTTGTAGGAGGTGAAGTCTTCGTACCAACCGAACGCACAAAAGGTGTCTAGCCACCAGCGGCGAGACTTCACCGTCTCATGAAATTTGAAGTCCATAGCAAAGCCCGCAATGTCACTCTTCTTCCGAGAATCCTCACGGTCGAAACGTGAAGTACCCATGCCGATGGTCACAAATGCTTTAGCATTCTTCTTCGCGACTCGAGAAAGTTCCTGATAAGGCGCATCCCTCAAGGTAAGAACATTCAACAGAGGATCAGCGGAGGATGGGGACCATGAAACAAGAGGCCCGCAAAGACAGAGAGCAGCTGCCCACCTGAACTGAGCGGTCCACATCTGCAAGTGGAACGTGTTCAAACACTTCCGTGGAGAGAATGAAATCGAAATACTCGTCCTTGAACGGCGTGTCATGAAGGGGTCGGACGAAGACGGTATTATTCGATAACAGATCAGGAGCAAATTTCTCTAAGGGGAGCGAGGCAGCCTCTACACCATACGCCTCTTTACCAACTTTCAGGAGTTCTCGGACCAGAACACCGGTGCCGCATCCGGCGTCAAACACAGAGTTGAATTTGTATTGCTTGTACAAGGATGAGAGGTACCGGCATCCGTGGCACGAGTTGTTCCCAGACCGCAACTTGTGATACTCGTTATACATCTTCATGTATGTGTCCTTAGTTTCAGGGTTCGTCCAACTGTGCCCTGTCGTTTGCTTGCCAGATAGCAGACGCCCTTGATCAACTACACTGGCAGAATCCTTCTCCGCTTCTTCCAGAGGGTCAGAGAGTTCGGACTCCTGCGATTGCGATACATGAGTTTCTTCCATTACAGACTGCACTTCGGGTTCGGGATCCTTATATTGGACGATTGCTGGAGCCGGTTTGGCTTGTTCGAGCTTCTTGACAGCCCTATGCAGGGCGGCCACTTCTTTATCTGCGGCCTGCCTGTGGTTCTTCAAGTCCCTCTCAAGAGCGCTCACTTTATCGGATAACATTTTATTCGACTGTGCGAGTTTTCCCAAACCTTCAATCGCATTTCCAGAAGTGTACACCACGGGCGCAGGGGCCGGGGCGCTTGTGCTGAACATGCAATACATCATGAACATGGCGACGGCAGCACCAAGACCGATTACCATCCGGCCTTGAGCTCCGCTACCTTCGTTTCGCGGCAACGGTGCCATAAATATTGCAGCAATTCTCCGGGCTTTCACAGGAATTTGTAGACGATCTGATCAGCCTGTATTCTCACTGGCCCGCTCGCAGCCTCGACCTATGCGTATGGAGTTGATCCTGTTGAACTCGATCTGTACAGTACACTTTGAACACATTATTACTGTATTCATTCGCAAATCCGCACCGGACCGACATCGACAGATACTACATACTTGTATGGTGGCCAGCGGGCACTGTTTGAGCCGACGGTCAAACTCGGCATTGTATAAAAAATAAAAGTTTCCCCTGACACGACCCCCCCTTGCCCAAGGAGTTTATCCTAGAATAATTTAAAGTGTGACGACCACGATGACAAGAAGTGAGAAATATATATGTGCAGATATATATGTCGAATGCGTGTAAGCAGAACAGTCTCGCAGGGGCAGGTGTTCTCGGATACTAAGATGATATAAAATACTAAGGTGAGTGTTTTATAGCACACCGATAACTGTGACAACGGACACTGGTGACATCTCAGGCTGAGGGGTGACAGACAGGAGGCCCACTGTGCCCCCCCCCTTACAGTGGGGTGGGCAAGATTGGGCTTCCCGTGACACCACCTCACCCCGTGGGGTTGAGGTGTCACCAGGCAAGGAGGCAGGAGCACTGCAGGGTCTAGGAGCCAAACCGGCTCGAGCAATCCGGCATGTGCCATCCCAAGATGTCCAAAAGTCTGCTGCTAGGTAAATCTAAAGAGCTCAGTTCCCTCGAGGGTCAATCACAAACCGTGCAGGCATGGAGAAGGGTCTTTGCCGAGCTGTGCTGTTGCTACTAATCTTGCTTCGCCACCGAGCGGGATGTCGATGCACCCTGGAACGGCGGGATCCACGGAACAGAGCGGAGAGCCGGCCAATCGGCGTCACCGTCGTCCACGGAGGTGTCGGGCATGGGCCCCGGCTCGTCACGATCGAGCAAAGGGCGGAAAGGGAATGCGGCCGCGTCATCGTCGCCATCGTCGTCCACAGCCGCATGCTGCAGTGAAGGTGAGCCACGGCTCGCCGGGGGACCAGGGGCCGCGGCAGGAGGCACACCACCGGCGGGCTGAGCCCAGGCAGCGACGGTAGGGCGCTTCGGAGCCTTCGGAGCATCAGGTGGCGCCCTGGAAGGTGCAAATGACGCGGCGCACGCGTAGGGGCACACCCCCTCTGTGGCGGTGTGTCCATCGGTGACGCCCCACATGCGGAAGCACGAGATGCAAGGGTAGCCGACCCCTTCCCACATCAAGTCGGGGGACGCGGGGGTTCTGGGCCGGCTTCCAATCTCCGACGGGCTTGACGACGGCGCCGCGTGTGCGTACGGAATTGAACGTAGCACCACCGGCTCCGTCCGCCCGCGCCTTGCCACCACCAGCGCCCGAGGATGGAGGAGTGGCTAGGCGGGAGAGGTGCCCCTCGGTCTGCCATACCGTGGCAATGCGGAGGGCGAGGGTGGAGAATGTAAACCTTTGGCCAGCGGCGAGCTCACGTAGCACCACCAGATAAAGTGGGGACACGTGTGGGGAGCTCGCCGCCGACCGGCTGAGGACGTGCTGAAGATCTTGTACACGTCCAGCGTCGTCATAGCTGGGATGAAGGCGTTGATGTTTGTCGCCCAGGACGCGGAGAACCGTGAGCTGCGGGGCGGGGTCGGCGGTCTCGTCAATCTTCGTGTCCCGCAGCTTCGTCCAGAAGCGGAAAGTGTCGGGGTCCGTGGAGGCCTCGACGTGGTAGCGTAGGCGCTGTAAGGCGCAACGTCCATCGCGTGGGTGGACTCGAGCGGACTCCTGGTAGAGAGCCAGAGCCGTACCGTTGAGGACGCCCTTGAGGATGATGAAGATGAGCTCGTTCAGGGACCAGTGGTACCCTACCAAATAGGGACGGGTCCATGTGATTCACAAATCACATGGACTCCACGTGGACCTCACGTGGACCCCCGTGGACTTGGAATGGACCTTGCATGCCCCAAATGGTCAGACATTTCTCCCTTGGGGTCCATATGGGGTCCATTGAAGGTCCATGTGGGGTCCATGCGGTTTTCAATCACATGGACCTCACATGGACCCTCCCTACGGGTCCATGTGGGGTCCATGTGGGGTCCATGTGATACCCCTCACTGTGTACGTAGCATGTGGACCCCACATGGACCGATGAGGACCACATGGGTCCGATGGTCAGACATTCCTACGGGTCCATGCGACGCATGGACCCCACATGGACCCCGCATGGACCAATAGGTATAATCGCATGGACTTCACGGGGACCACTCGTGTCAGGGTCATGACCGATGACATATGTTTCATACATGTCATACGTGTCATACCTGTCAGACATGTCATACCATGTCATGTCATGTCATGTCGGTCGTGTCATATATTATTATGACAGTCGGTCGTGTCATATATTATTATGACAGTCGGTCGAGTCATATATTATTATGACAGTCGTCAGTACGGTCGACCATGACTGTACCTGTCGTCAGATGATAATGTCACATCATCTGTCATTATTCAAGGAAAGACTTGAATGACCCTGTCATCGAGAGTTCGTATGTCGAACTCGAAGATGGCAAAGCAAGATACATCTTGAACATCAAGAACCATCTTGGCTTTAAGCATGTGCGGAACACGCATGCACAGTATGAACGAACTATTCGTTATCACAATATTGGTCGTTCAACCTACGTCTCGGGTTCACAACCCAATGGCGGTACTATCTATGATGATAGGAGACGTATGGTATAAGATGAGGAAGCGTTGGGCTTCAAGCAGATCTTCACTCAGAGACTGCACTCATCACCCGCTATTTCTTACACTCGCGTTGCTGTCCAACTTCGCAGTGTTAACTTGTATATTGATAATATATTCACGGCCTGTTTATCTCGCCGTATCATATGGTATTCTCCTAAAACTCGTCAAGGCACGAAAAGAGAACTCAAGTGAGTGCAGCGTCAGAGATAGTATATATCATATTGTTCGCAGGTTTGAAGGTGGGCGCATAAGCGACAGCGCTCGCAGTGATATTGAATATCTGCAACTCGAATAATATACGCTTGCATATCGTCAGCATAAGGATTGCGCGAGGAGATTTTTCATCGCGAACATATTCGCAGCTGATAGCATCCGCAGAGAAGTCGTCTTGATTTTATAAGCGACAAGGTGTGCGCACAGTGTACGGAACGCATGCAAATGATGTCAAAATTCGCAGGAATGTCACTGTATGCGAGATTCAGATGCGCGAACGAAAAATGATCGTCAGCACATATGATTTTCATCAACTGCGACTGGACGCACGAAATTTCGTTTAACAGCGCGCTCGCATTCGTTCATGCGACGTACATCAGCGATCATCAGTATGCGACGTACATCAGCAATCGATTTTCGCAAATGCTCGTATGATGATTTTTAGCTCGTCAGCGCGATGTGCACTGATGTGATGCTCGTGTGCGCGATGTGCACGTCAGCGCGATGTCATGATTTCATCTGATGCAATGGACGCACATTTTTAAGGCGCATGATTCCTAACGTGTCTTTATGCAGCGAGACATATAAAATGTGTACGCGCGTCAGTATCCTCTGCAGAATGATTGTATACATGCAGGGATGTTGTGGACGCATGATCACCATACTGCTGTGGACGCATGATCACCATACTGCAACAATTCACACTATGTTCTGATGACCGCATCGATATTTCTAATGCTGATGATTAGAGTACAGCATTTCATACTTATTTGAAGTATAGTGTGCAAAATGTTTATTTGAGCATACACTAACTTACAGCACATATTACTTGCAGCATCTGAGTATATGTACATCTTATACTGAATGACTGCCACACTGTAAGTTGTGCATGCATTGGGATAACAGATGTTCTAAATGATCCAACTTGATCACGGTAACAGTTGGAATAGATGTGCACAAAGCATTCATTTGCAGTGCATGCTAACTATATTAGAACCCATACAGTATAAGGTGCCTGTTCATTAATCTTAACACAGTAATTAGCTCAATGTGACCCGGTGGAGTCGAGATACTCCTCGGACAACATATTGTTCTACTGTGGATTACTGAAAGGATACTCACCGGAGCTGTATGTGAAATATACCCAGCAACTCATTTGTAAATGAGATTATTTTGGAATTACAATACTCCTAAGCTTAATATATCATGCTAGATGTATTCAGTGCATGGTATGCTGATAATCCTGCATGATGAACTGTCTGGAAATGTTGTAATGTCCAGAAGTTATCTTACTGCAAAGTGTGTAAAAGTTAACACACACACACACATTGACAAAAGTGCTAATCAGTAAGCACTGCATGCATGCACACACATTGCATTGTATGTATTAATATTCACTGATTCAAAGTGAATTGATTAACTTAAATATCTATCATGTATATGATAATGTAGATACCACTTTCCAAACACATGTGCGTGGAAAGTGTCAGCGATTGTGATAGATATGGCAACAGATAAATCAACATGCTGTACGGCTGGATGGAGTTATCTCCAGACCCGAAGGCAAGATACTGCACCCATGCAACGGCTGGTAACTGTTGGGTGCAGTCCACTCGTCATTCCACATATCATCGCTGGAGCAACATCAAAAACTACATTGCATAATGATAATTGATTCAGATATGATCAGTTCAAATGCATGTAACTCTCAGATCAGTATCTACATGACATCTGATAATAGTTGCTGAGGACAACACACACATATAAATGTGTTGTGTCAAATTGTTGTGATTATATCAAGCAATGTCCAGATATGTTCTAAATAAGAAATATCATTTTGATAAATCTTAGAGCACAGACCTATGCTCAGAACAGATCATAGATTGACAAATATCACTAAAGTGGATGTTCCTAAATGGATGTTCCCACTTAAGTTGATAACTCTATATATCATCAGAATGTACATTTACTGCCATGGGTTTAAATCAGTAAAACCCAGAAATGCTGTCAACCTTAAATGTTGATATACAGCATAATTTACTTATTTGCCATGAAATTTGTCATGTGCAAAAGTAAAGTTTATTGCAGTGATTCTGTACTTTACATTCCACACACACAGAGATATGTACATATATCAACATATATATATAGGGATAAGTCTACATCGGGGGCCGACATTTCATTTAATCTACATCGGGGGCCGACATCTCATTTTTAATCCACATCCCGGGCGGACACTTCATTTTTTAATCCACTCGGGGCGGACATTTGATTTTAATCCACATCGGGGGCAGACATCCCATTTTAATCCACATCGGGGGCCGACATTTGATTTTAATCCACATCGGGGGCTGACAAGCCTAAACGTTTCACATCGGGTGTAGACATCTCATTTTAATCCACATCGGGGGTTGACATTTCATAGCATGCGTAGACAGAAGACACACGCAACGATATAATGTAAATAAAACATAACTACCCAAATTCAACCGGTAGATATGCAACTCGTATTACGATGAGCATATCTACCGGTTGGATTTGCGAAATAATGTTTTTTTGGTGCCGCAAACGATGAAAGACTGTCTTGTTTGGCGAAATGAAACAGTTTTTCACTGTTGGACGCTCCAAAAAACATTATTTTGCAAATCCAACCGGTAGATATTTTCATCGCGATATAATTTACATATCTACCGGTTGGATTTGCGAAATAATGTTTTTTTGTGCCGCAAACGATGAAAGACTGTCTTGTTTGGCGAAATGAAATAGTTTTTCAATGCTGGACGCTCCAAAAAACATTATTTTGCAAATCCAACCGGTAGATATTTTCATCGCGATATGATTTACATATCTACCGGTTGGATTTGCAGAATTATATTTCGTTTACATTATATCCTTACGTTGAATGTAATGCATACCCCCGATGTGGATTAAAATGAGAGATGCCCCCCGATGTAGATTAAAATGATATGTCGCCCCCGATGTAGATTAAAATGACATGTCTACCCCGATGGGATTAAATGGATACCCCCGATGTGAATTAAATGAATGTTGCCCCCGATGTCAGGTAAAATGAAGTGTCCGCCCCTGATGTGGATTAAAAATGGAGATGTCGGCCCCCGATGTGGATTTAAATGAAATGTCGGCCCCCGATGTAGACTTATCCCATATATATATATATATATGTTGAAAAATGGCCAAAATCGGTAAAATTCTTTGGCGATTAATTTGAAAATTGAAAATTAGACCTTGTTTTATTTGATATTATGATTTTATACCTATTAAGGTATGAGGAAATCATAATGACACATGTCATATCTCGTGTAACACCCTAGGTAATAGGTGTGGAATATGTGGGGGTGTACATATTGGCTGTAACAATAAATCGGTCAAAATGTTCTACGTGTAATCTTTTGAAAATTTGGGATTGATTTTTTTGCTATAATGAATATTTAGCTATCAAATAACAATCCCTGAATGACATAGCACGTGTAACACCCTGTAACACCCTAAAATCTGAATGTGTGTGTCAGGGAATGTAACGTACCTTCTGAACACCCTGTAACATTCAGTTTGGTATCATATGCAGTTTTGCTTAAAAACATTTGCAAAAAATTTATACTGCTTATTTTTTACCTATTTTAGGGTTACTGATACCATGTAACATCCTAATCATATTAGTGGGTATATGGGCCACTGTAACATGACATGCCCTAAATGCCACTATAATTTCGATAAACTTCGTGTTTGGCATAAATACATCATGCTGTAATCAGCACAGACATGATAATATTTCGGGCAACAACCCAAGAACTGTTGGGCAACAACCCTAAAACTGTATGACCTGCTTCCTACAAGGACTGCAAGCTGTAAGCTATGAGCTGTAAGCTGTAAGCTATAAGCTATATAAGCAACTGACCTGCCTATATGTTCACACTTCCTCAAGGAGGGAAGAAGGTGGATAGGATCACACACATATCCATTTTATATTCCGATCTGGCGATTTCTGATGGATTGCTTTTGATAAAACCACTGCATCCACAAGTAACGTTGAAATCTGTACAACGTTAAATCCACCATCACTAACAAAGTGTAAAATCGGATGGGAAACTACATCCCAATGACTATAAGTTGACTCTTACTCAGTATTTACATCCTCGAGTAAGTTCGGAATGCTGAACTATATACATAACATATACCTGATACCATGCTTAATTGCATATCCTGGATCAGAAGATGATAGTTATATAATGTATATATATATCCCACCTGATACACTTTGGCACTAAAGCCGTACATAAGAGTGGGAAGGACAAGTGCATCGCTGAAGGACTGGTTGATATGGTCCCAGTACTGAAGGCAGAATGTGGCACCTGAATAACAGCTGATAACTGTTGGGAGACCACCATGCAAAACCTTCCAAGCGTAACTCCTTTGTCCTAAGATGCAAGTGAATTGTTCATAAATGTTGACATCACATAAAAGCATTCTGATAAAAACCCTATATATCCATGTGAGTTGTCATTACTACAAATGACATGGGTTTCGAATCGTCGAATGAGTATAACTCCGATGAATTCATTAGTACAGAATAGCTGTTGAGATTGTTCCTCCGGCTGGATTGCAATCATTTACAATCCCTGTACATTCCGGTGACAAAATATTGCACTGGACTGATCACCACATTTGGTATAATCTGTGATATATAAGTCACCAGAGAAAGCATTGCAATCAGCACAATGCTGTCTAGACTCACAAAGATGAGTAACAGATATTCTCAGATGTAATAAATAGAGGCACAATGTGACCTGCGCTAAAATCGCGTATGCTCGGACACTGTATTGTGACCTGCGCTGAGATCGCGTATGCATGGACACAATATGACTCGTGCCAATGACGTGGACACAATTCATACAACCTCCGGTACAATCGGACGGGGTTGACTGCCACGACATCACATCTGAAATCAATAAATCACTCAGAGAGAAGGTGTTGACATCAGTATAGCACCATTATACATATAGTCATGAGGATTTTAAAGAAGACACAGTCTCTCCGATATTGACATACATGGTACACATATTATCATGCTCTCTGATTATATATTGATATCCCACAGCATACGATGATGGTAATAGCAAACCACTTCGCCGCTGGAGGGTAGTGTTGTATTTTATACAGCACATGCATGGTCACTATATGACCCACGCTGATGACGTGAATTCGGGCTGCATCCCAAAGACTGCGATGCACCTTTGGTGCAATGGGCTGCAACCCGAGAACTGCTATCCAGCTTCATAGTAAGCTATCACGTCATCACATAGAGGTTGGACCTCTGTTGTATTTAAACGGCGCTTGACAACCGCCTAGCAATACACTTCCTTGAGGGGGGAAGATGATAAGCTAAAAATACAACTAAAACCCAAATAAATAATAAAGACAAATAATAAAACAAAGTAAGTTGCATCATTGTTTTTGTTTTGGTAAGCCTGACTATATACAGTCAAACCATGCAGAACTCCATGAAGTTGACACATATTTGTATCAAACATTTCTAAGGTCATCAGCCATGACATACATATGAGCTTGATTTTAAAGACCTAGACATTGTATACATATGGTCTAGCGTGTATCTAGACAAGAATTGTATATTGACACGGTGCAAGCACTATAGCCTCTGCTACCGATGATCATTGAAAAAGGGCAACCATTCTTGATATTTCATCTGATTAGATCATTAAAGGTGTCAAGATTACTCAATGCAATATGCAGGCTACGGCCTGAGTACAACACCTAGAAAGGTCAAAGCCATTGAGCTGACCAATGCAGCATAAATGTTAGCTGCCTTTGAAGGCTACATAATAAGCCTATTGCCCTTATGTCGCTTGAAATGTATCCGTGTATTGGCATCTCTTTGGGGTAATCATGCCTGCTGAATGAGCCATACCAACCATCTTGTATTCATGGATCATTACATATCTGATCATACCGTCATTGAACAAAGCCTATGCAGTGAAATTATTAAATCGCAAGGCATTTCAGTGGTACGCATCAAACAATTGCATTGCAGCAAAGATCGTCAGCTCTTCATCATACCTAAAGGTTGAGTTGTTGTCAAAAGTATTGATTCATCAGACACCATTTCTATCATGGAGGACAGAATCTGTGCAATCATGGCTATTCAGCCTCCAACATAGCTAACATAGCTATCCAACAGCCTCTACGCCATATGGCTAAAAGATGGCAAGTAATCTCTTCGGTCGTTCTTGGGCATAGAGCAATCAAGCACAACCAATTCAGGATGTTTATCCCGAAATTCTCCAAAAGTTATTCATGTTTTCCATGTGTCATATGAAAACAGCCAATATACCGCCCTATGATGGGAGTCATCTCCTTCAGCGAGGGGAAGTGGTTATGCTGTAAAGTTGACCAATCTGATCATCATAAAAGTGACAGATTTGAGAAAATCGATTGAAACTTGTATTGAAAATAACTATTCCTTACAATAAGGTATTGCACCTAAGGGAATAAAGGTTTCATCGTCTGAAATAGGAAAAGAGTTTTACATTGACTCTAGTTCCTGAATTCAGAATCACATAGAAAATATGTTTTATCCTGTGCATATAGAAAGTACATTAGATTCAGATTCTGAGCATACAAGTGAACTTGAATGCACTCGGGTTTGTACTGAGTTGCAATTGTCCAAAGGTTTTATTCTGACATCATTATATATTTTTGGAATAGCATACAATGGTATAAACCATCCACATATAGATTGACATCATACTTGTGGTTTCATATCATTTTGGCACATAAGACACACATGCTTCATTGAGGAATTATGACTCTCTGAAAGCTCATTCTGGAATGTTTAGAAATTTGTTGCCTCGACCATTAGGCCACGAAGTCTTGGGAAAAGCCATGGCGGAACTCGAACCCGCAATCTGCAGCTGGTTTCCAAGCGCAGTTCATCCTCATTCTGGAGAGTGACAGAAGTTTTTTTAGTCATCAACTAGTCACAATTCCATCGGATTGAAATGACACATTCATCATTCATACTTCTTTACCATGACAAGTCTCTGAATAGTGTTTACCCAAAAATAAAATGGGCACCATTGAGATAAGTGATCATTTACTGAAGAAGATACATATTTCACTGGGCAATGCCATGTTCTAATCATAATGAAATGACATGTCAGCCATCTATCAACTACGAAAATACAACTCGTAGTAAGTTGTTGTCATTACAGACACTTCTTAATTGACTCTCCATTAGCTTCGATACCAAAGTTAACTTCGGTACCATCACTAAAGAAATAAACTGATCATTTCGCGAACAATGTATCTCAGTCCTTGAGCTTCAGGAAACTTAAAGAGATATATCTCGAGAATATTTGTGGAAAGTCTCGTGCGCTAGAACGCATGGGAAGCCCTTGGCTGTTTGGCATGTATTGGGTTTGGGTACATTCGAGCCCAAACCCAATAAATCTGCCAAAGAAATGAACTGTTCGTTTCGGGCACAGTGTATGCCAGTCCTTGAGCTTCAGGGAACTTAAATGTATATATCTCGACAATATTTGTGGAAAGTCTCGTGCGCTAGAACGCACGGGAAGCCCTTGGCTGTTTGGAATATATTGGGTTTGGGTACATTCGAGCCCATATATTCGCTCCTGTGGTCATAGGACACCGACCCCCAAATCCCTTTAGGCATCTCAAAACAAACCCCCATAGGTATGCATAACTCAAAGTAATATGCATAAGGAACCCTTCGATAAAGTCCGCACCTCCATCGCGGTTTCATGGCTAAAGATTTGGGTGTGTCACACTTCACAAATCTATACCGCAATCGCGCCTGCAAGCATATTGCACCCCAAATACCTTTTAGACATCTCCAAACATCCTCCCATACGTTCGAAAAACGCAAAGTACTGAGCATAACGAACCACTGGAAAAAAATCCGCACCTCCATCCCTGTCCCACAGCTCAAGTTATAGTCGTGTCTAATGCGCCCATTATATACCGCAGTAGCGCCTGCACGCATATTGCACCCCAAATACGTTTCAGGCATCTCCAAACATCCCGCCATACGTTCGAAAAACGCAAAGTACTGAGCATAACGAACCACTGAAAAAAAATCCGCACCTCCATCCCTGTCCCACAGCTCAAGTTATACGAGTTCGAGATTCAACAATTCTATATCACCAACGCGCCTGCACGCATATTGC